>OX439037.1:62480775-62722639 GCA_949317995.1 Acholoe squamosa
TATATCAGAATAATGGTGGGCCCACAAACCGAGACCACTGCCCCACCCCATATTGATATATATTTTTAACAAATAGAGAATGATCACGGGGGCCCAACGAGTAGAGGAATCGTCAGTTTAGATAAATTTGAGTAAATCCCCACATCTCTTTCATGTGATTATCCAGTAAGTAATAGTATTGCTACGGTATTTTAGTAGAAGATGAGTAAGTGGAGAATGCGGGTGTGGAGAATGACAGCAGGCAGTTTCTCCACGACCCGTGAGGATTGAGGGTCTCTGCTTTAACTATACAGCAGCTCGGTCTCACATTATTCTAAGATAGATCAAAATTTCCCTCCGACATCTGCAATAGATTCTCTGAAATTCTGGCATTCCTTCACTCGATACAGTTGGGGTGCTCTGGACCCTGATGATATCAGATGCCGAGTTTACCATACTTTCAATTGTAAATGGCCATACCTGCTGACATTCACAAACCCAACAATTGACATGGTTCCTATCCTACATGTACTACCCAGACAGGACGCAACAAGCGGCCTTCACTGGTCGTAACTCACGATGACTAAGGTTTCACCGGGGAGAGGTGACAAGCGACAATGGCGCTACACATTACCATGATGAGGCCCCTGATGGACCAACTAACGGCCACAGATAAACAGTCCTGACCCACCCAGGGTCCCGGGCATCGGCCAGGGTCCTGGGGTCCGCCACCTCCCACGTTGTTCCACGCCTAAAGGGTGGCCATATTACAATGTAGCTAACAGGCGACATGGCATTGATGGTTCTGACATGAGCTGTGAGGAGAGATAGAATCGGATCCAATAGATAAATACCGCTCCACCAGCCCATGGTTACTAAGGCCGATCCCTGGTCGATCTGTTCCGCCATCTTGGAAAGGGCTATCTGTCAAGTTCTGCATGCCCTCCTCTAATCTGATTGCATATCAGCTAGCTTGTCATACTCCCAACCCAGTAGACACTATCAGGGTAGAGGTCGCTTATCCCCCTTCTCACTTAATTTATCGGCTCCTCCTGCCAGCTACAATTCATTTCTCGCAGAGGGTGGCTATACCAAAAAAGAAAGGACTAATCCAGTATAACTAAGCCCCTTCTATCTCGCCATATATATGGCGCACCGACTGACTGGCAAAGCACATTAACGGCTAAAGGGAAAAGCCAAATTTATTCATTAAATTTTAAGTCTGATAATCACTTTTCTATTTCCTTGCCTTGTCTCATCAGGCCCACATTAATGCATTAAGACTTGCAGAACAATGGAATTATACAAGGGGATTTACAGAGGTTGCCGCCGCACCATGCCACTGCCAGAGCCTGGTTCCGCGCTGTTGGGCTCCAGACAGGATTGGGGATTAGCTGCAGCCGATTTCAGTGGGCTCTGAGCGGTGTTTTAGAAAGGTGCGAGCAGTAGTAGTCCAACACGGGGTGCTAGTAGTTCAGCAGAGTGGTAAACGCCCAGGAGCATGATAAGGGTTGGGTGTGAACACTTTTGAGCATATGAGATGTGAGAATAAGTTTTTCAGATAAGCAGTGTATGGGAAGTAGGCCTCGGGAGATGATATTATGTAACAGACTAAGCACCTGTAGTGATAGCCTTTTTAGCAACTCGAGATCAGCATTTAAAAAGCCAGACCGGTAGTTAGGCCAAGGGGAAAAAGGGTGTGTTTTCCAGTAACATGACTTGAAATGGTAGGGTCGGTAGGTCGGATTTTTCTGTTTTCTTTAAAAAAAAATTTACATTTACATAGGAAATGTTAGGGCACATATCAATGGATGTATCATTTTTTTTTAATTTCATTGTAAGATAATGCTGGGCAAATGACAACTGTGAGAGAGGGGAAGAAAACAAAAATTCTTCAAAATCATAAAAAAAGGTTTTTCTGCCCCTGTTTTGCTTGGGTCGGTCGGGTTACTGGAAACAAACCTTTTTTTTTTTTATTTGGCCTTATAACAAACTCACTGGTGACATATTCTCTTAGTGAGCAGGAGTCGAGTTGCTCATAGTGTGGCTTCATAGCCAAGGTGTTTCAGGATTTGAACTACTCTTACTTTGATTTTGTGAGCAGGGTATGAGCAGCTAAAGACTTGAGAACTGCAGCTAGTGTAACATGGTATTTATGAGTAGGATAGGGGCTGCAGCTGCCTTGTTTTGGTGAGCGCTGTGAGCAAGATGTGAGCTGCCCCTGGTCTCACTTTGTGGGTAGGATGTGAGCTTTCCTGTGCGCAACTCTGTGAGTAGGATGTGAGCTGTCCCTGCAGCTGTTACATTGTGGGTAGGATGTTAGCTGCCGAGCTGTCCTGGCTGTTACATTGTGGGTAGGATGTGAGCTGCTGAGTTGTCCCAGCTGTTACATTGTGGGCAGGATGTTAGCTGCCGAGCTGTCCTGGCTGTTACATTGTGGGTAGGATGTTAGCTGCTGAGCTGTCCCAGCTGTTACATTGTGGGTAGGATGTTAGCTGCTGAGCTGTCCCAGCTGTTACATTGTGGGTAGGATGTGAGCTGCTGAGTTGTCCCAGCTGTTACACTGTGGGTAGGATGTTAGCTGCTGAGCTGTCCCAGCTGTTACATTGTGGGTAGGATGTTAGCTGCCGAGCTGTCCTGGCTGTTACATTGTGGGTAGGATATTAGCTGCTGAGTTGTCCCAGCTGTTACACTGTGGGTAGGATGTTAGCTGCTGAGCTGTCCTGGCTGTTACATTGTGGGTAGGATGTTAGCTGCCGAGCTGTCCTGGCTGTTACATTGTGGGTAGGATGTTAGCTGCTGAGCTGTCCCAGCTGTTACATTGTGGGTAGGATGTTAGCTGCCGAGCTGTCCTGGCTGTTACATTGTGGGTAGGATGTTAGCTGCTGAGTTGTCCCAGCTGTTACACTGTGGGTAGGATGTTAGCTGCTGAGCTGTCCTGGCTGTTACATTGTGGGTAGGATGTTAGCTGCCGAGCTGTCCTGGCTGTTACATTGTGGGTAGGATGTTAGCTGCTGAGCTGTCCTGGCTGTTACACTGTGGGTAGGATGTTAGCTGCTGAGCTGTCCTGGCTGTTACACTGTGGGTAGGATGTTAGCTGCTGAGCTGTCCCAGTTGTTATATTGTGGGTAGGATGTTAGCTGCTGAGCTGTCCCAGCTGTTACATTGTGGGTAGGATGTTAGCTGCCGAGCTGTCCTGGCTGCTACATTGTGGGTAGGATGTTAGCTGCTGAGTTGTCCCAGCTGTTACACTGTGGGTAGGATGTTAGCTGCTGAGCTGTCCTGGCTGTTACATTGTGGGTAGGATGTTAGCTGCCGAGCTGTCCTGGCTGTTACATTGTGGGTAGGATGTTAGCTGCTGAGCTGTCCTGGCTGTTACACTGTGGGTAGGATGTTAGCTGCTGAGCTGTCCCGGCTGTTACACTGTGGGTAGGATGTTAGCTGCTGAGCTGTCCCAGTTGTTATATTGTGGGTAGGATGTTAGCTGCTGAGCTGTCCTGGCTGTTACATTGTGGGTAGGATGTTAGCTGCTGAGCTGTCCCAGCTGTTACATTGTGGGTAGGATGTAAGCTGCTGAGTTGTCCCAGCTGTTACATTGTGGGTAGGATGTGAGGTGCTGATCTGCCCCATTGTCTAACTTTGTGGGTAGGATGTGAGCTGCTGCAGGCTTTAAGTAGCTCTCGCGGTGTACCCATGTGAGCAGGATGTGAGCTGGGTAGGATGTGAGCTGGTTAGTGATGCGGCAGTTTGGCCCTATCTCTGTCTCCACCTGTAATCAGTGGGAGACCAGCGGGCGCCGTAAACAAGCCACCATTGGGTGGGGGTTGGGCTTAGATTTAGGTGTTTGTGTGATAGGAGCCGTGGAATGACGTTTAATAGGACTACGCCATATTCATGCTATGCTAAGAGTTTTGCAAAGGACAACAGGAAAGCTTTTCCATACACAGGTCTTGAGCAGTGTATGACTGGAAGTGTGGACTACTGCATTAATCAACAAAGCTTAGTGGACTTTTTTTTTTACCAGCGTCCTCTGATGGCATCTGACATACACATAGATAGGTGGCAAATTGAACCATCATAACGGTGTCTTCATCAGATAGAAATACTGCAGTCAGTAACTAGGAGGTATCGAAGAAACCACCTCTCAGTCAGTAAACACGGTATCGCGTTAGGGGGATCATGTAATGGTGGATAGAGGAAGCACATGTTGGGGCGAGGGGTGCCGAGGATGCCTTTCTCCAAAAGCTCATCCCAATGTTGAAATAGCCACATCAAGATGTCGGCTCTGCCCAGCGCACCCCTATCTGCCTTCGACCAGTAATGGCCAAGGGCCCCTCAGTGGCCGTTCACGGCCGTCTTGAAGGCGGCATGGACGGTAAAACACCGATAAATGACCAATCACTCCCGGCCCAAGGTCGGCGTGGCGCAGCGCGGCGCGAGAAGGAATATAAGCCGACATGATTTAACAATATCAGTACTGGAGGAGAGCGGGAGGGAGGGTTGGGGGGGGGGGATCCGGAGCGGCAATTGAGGAGTTGAGGGCAGGGCTGAGGTGACATGGGAGAGGCAGGTCGGGGGTGGATAAGATCCATCACTGACCGGGCACCTATCATAAGCTTGACCTTGTCAATATAGGGGCAGGTCGCTTTGCCCTTGGCCTCCCCCCTCTCATCAGCTAAACTCATCCTCCCACGCCGAGTCTACTAGAGAACTTTGCTACTATCAGTATAAGGTTCTGCGCCATATCCATATCTTTGAATACTCCACGCCCCCGACACTTGCTTCACTTGTCTGCGATAGATCCAAGAGCCACATAGACATTTCCATGTATATGGCGCACAATCTAGGGTAGCAATGGCATGCTCACATTCTTCACACACAATATACCTGGTAACTTGAAGGCCTCAGAAGGGTTTATTCAGATATAGCAGATTCCAGAATCAATTTCTAACGCACTAGAAGCTGTAACTCAATGTTACAATTTAATTGGTGGGTCGCGCATGCTGCCCTATACTTGTCCAACATGTATATTACAGGGATGAAAGTCACAGAGCACAAAAATCCCTGAAACGGTCCAATATTCGCCCCAAAAAACTGGGTTTCTATGTGAATGTATATGGCCCTGTAACTTCAAAATCCCTGAAATCAGGGAATTCCCTGAAGACTTTCATCCCTGATATTATCAGTAACATTCTGTGTTGTATTCATTAATCTTTCTTTCTATACATATTGACCTACAATCAGTATTATACATCCTCCCCATATACAGACACCAGAGAAGATACACTGTCTACCCTTTCCACCTCCTCCCTACCTACAGTAGACAGGTCAGGATGACCAGGTCCCCTCTCCAGTCACATTCAGCCCTCTCCAGCATCAATATGGGGACAGATTACAACTAAATATCCCCGTGGAACCCTGCCGGCCGACCCCAAACGACAGACAGGAATACCTGATGACCAACCAGCCTTTAAGGTCGGTCCTAAAGGGGTGAAACCGAACAAAAGGCAGCCATATTATACATTAAACCATTGCAAATATTGTATGGAGAAGTGTGAATGGCCCCTCTTCAATAATTCTCCCACCGAGGGCACTTCCATTATCATGGGCACCCAGAGCATCTTGGATGGTCAATATGGTGGTTTATATAGCTGTTGGTGACATTAATAGAGTTTCTTGAGACACTTAACTCAGCTGTATAGGGTTTCTTGAGGGAGAGGACGAACGGCATTTCAATATGGGAGGACTGTGCACCTGTATGACTGTATGAGGCCGCTCAATACGTATACTTATGGCACCAGGCCAATACATAGCACTGATGTACGCCGACAGAAGGTGAGAAGCTCTCTGAGCTATTGCCTCTCCCAACAATTTCTACCAGACTGAACAATACACGAAAATGGTGATAGGTAATGTCCGCCAGAAGTAAACCAATCCTAGATCAAAAGAAATCGCACGCCTCAAGACTGAAGTGGCCATCGATTGTGCTGGCGCCCGGGCCTAGATAGAATGGACACGGGGCATGTAGTTCATGGCTTCATGGATTTGCGGATGAGCCTCGGCCGGTGCCGCCGACAGAGATCTATTTCACCCTCTAGATGGCGCTGCAGTCGATAGAGGGCACTGTCGATGGAGGAGATTGGGTGGGAGACTTACGGGACAACCGGGCATCCTGTAATGTAGCCCCACGCCGACTATAACCTGAAGTTAAGGGAGTAGTGCAGGAGTGGGGAGGAAGGAGAGAAGGGATCAGGGAGGTAAGGAATGGGTGAGAGGCAGGCATAGATGGAGAGATAGAGGTAGAAAGAGCATGTGTGTTAGGAAGAGAGAGAGAGAGAGAGAGAGAGAGAGAGAGAGAGAGAGAGAGAGAGAGAGAGAAAAGCGAGTAAAGTAGCTCACGAGACTGTCTCATATTAATTTTTATTGGAGATTTAGTTAGACACATGTTTAAATGCTGCTTGCCCAAAACAGCAGTGAATAAAATCTGTGCGATGAGAAACCAAATCTCTAGGTAAGAGAGACAGCCGCCACTGGGGATTTTACTTGCACTTTTCGAAAGATAGGAAGTGTTCTTTTATTTGCCTGGTCCCATATACAGGACCAGACAAAGCACGACTTTGATCATTCAAACATGGTTAACTGAGGAGAAATCTTATGGCAGATGACCAGGGTGTAGACATGGACTAGTGCATCTGGACCCCACCTTATCACTTGCCTGTGGTCACAAGAAAACTCAAATTGTTACCTTGGAAGCTTCTCCTCCTTCACAGTCTCCCGATGAAACTATTCTGCCCCTCCATTGCACAGAGTGAGCAGAGAGAAGGGGGAGGTGCAGATTAGAGGAATAGACAAGTAATTGAAGTTCAAGTATCCACATACATGGCTTAAACAATATTGTGACTTGGGAAGCACCCATCAGCATCCATGGGCATATAATCTAAAGTAATATCATTTGGTATAGGTACCTTGTCTATCTATTTTAATATCCTGTTAATAAGCTGCGTTATGAAAGAACTTCTCTATTCCTTCCCGGTAGTGAGCAATCAGCCTTGCAAAATTTACATTTGATCCCGGTCATCTCCTGTCCCATCCCTCTATCCACCCCATCTCCTTTCTGCCTGAGTGTTGACGGACCTACAAAGGAATTGTTATGCGTACCCCCTTTGCTTTCTAAATGGGAAATTTAAAATCCAATTAGGCCGTATTCCCCTTGGGTGTAGGGTTGATGGGATGGTAATTAATGGTCTGATTACATTAACTTGTCGTCATGGGTGGGGATCACTGCATGCCAGCACCGCCGCCAGGAACACCACGTCATCATGTTTCTGTGGTTTCAGGTGAAAAGGCAGCAATGTTTGCCCACCATTATTACCATAGCCTAAGACAAAGATTACACACCCACACAATGCTCACATTACTTTTAAAGGTGACCTACATTATATTATGATTCTACAAACAATGCTGTATCATATTTGACAAAAAATGTCAAGACAGACTCACTATCTAATGAAACCCTCAAGGAAGCTTTGTCCCAGTGGAAATCACTTCAAACAATGAAGGAAATTTAGAAAAAGCGATGACGTGATTATATAAAGCTCTCTTATTCCCTTTAAAGAAATAGAAACACGACGCCCATCTGGGGTTAGATTAATGTCATTAAACATGGTAAGCAAGGATTAAAACATTTTACAGTTACTAAAAAGCCTCAAGCACCACCATAATGTTTACCATCGGATACTTCACCGTTAAGTCCTTCATATCAAGAACTGTTGCATTCGTAAAGCACATTTTACATGGGTCACTGAGGAATTCAAGCGTGTTAAATAATGCGGGAGAACGTTGGCAGAATTAATTAGATTAGAGAGATTGGATTGCTACCCTATTTGCCGACTGAGAAGTGATTACTTAAAAGACATCCTGATATAATAGAATGCATGTATGTCCTCAGGAGTCCTGTACAAGCTTCTTTTCATAGATAAATTATATCTCACATAGGGTGGCAGGAATGCAACAAACACCAATGCATTTTCAACTTCCAATATGGAAGAGTCAGAATTAAAAATATATAAACATAATATATACAATACAGCTTGAATAAACAGCTGAAAATCATTATTGGAAGTATAGCTTTGACTTAGAACCTGAATATGCATGCTGATGGTAATATCACTTGAGTCTCCTACACCGATATAGTTTGAATTCAGTATAAATGCCACTGCTCATATTACAGATTGATTGACCATGTGATATAGACAGGGGAACGTTGACTAAAGCGCTGGTTCCACAGGCATACAATCAGTCGTATTAGCCCTAATCCGACGATTTATAATATATCAAGAGTATAGTAAAAAATCAGTTTTTACATCTGTGGAACCAGTGCTTTAGAGAACACTGGTTTTGTCTGTGAACAATACACAGGTGTTAAGTTACAAGTAATCTCAGTTTTGTCAACAACAATGTGCAAATAGAAAATGAAGGTTACACTCCCATTATTCTATTGTTATATGTTTGAATGTAGACCAGGCACATCTCTATGTGCCGCCTAATGTACAGCAAAAGAAATATAAATCGCCCGGAGGTGCGCCGTCGGAAAGCAGATGTGCGCGCGATTTATTTCCTCGAGAATCCCCCGGAAATTCCCGGTGGCGTTTGAACACTGCTTTGCTCTTCTCGCCGATATCTATACCTCTCTCCCAGTACTGGGACCCAGGGTGCACCTGCAGTTCGTCCCCAATAATGTGGGAAGCTATGCTTATGTTGAGGGGACTTTAAGAGTTTCTGAACAATGTCCACTTTTCCTGAAGCACTTGCTGTTAATGTTGCTGCTGTCTTCTTTGCTTTGGCTATTCACTGATGTCTTTGTTGCTACTGCTTAACCTTCTATCACTATACTGCCGCTGTTGTCGAATTCTCTAATTTCAGTCATTGTATCACGACTATCTTTACAGGAGCAACGCTCTCCTTATTCGTGTAAATGTATGTCAAAAACCAAATGTATCAAGCGCTATGTACAGTTGTTTGAATTGTTACTATCACCATTCATGTTTTCACGTTTGTGCCCAGGAGGTTATTTCAAAAAGGTGCAAATTTACCACCATTTTAAAACAACCTCCTGGTGTTTTTGCTATTATTTCAATTGATGTTCTTCTGTTATTGTTGTTAGGGGCCTACGGCTGTATATGGCACATATAGTAGTGTATTAACAGCCCAGTGCCCTAGTGCTGGGCCTGCCTTATGGTTAATGCATGAAGGGTGGGTGGAAATGGGAGAGGGACAATATCACAATACAGCATCAGCTCACTGCCGGAGCACCCACGGGCCCATGTGGGACGACAGTCTGACCGTAGGCAGTCAGTAGTGCTGGCAATTTGTTTTGTCATATTCCATGCATAACCTCAGCCCACTCTAATACAATAAAGCCGTGTGTCCATAGGGTGACAAAATTGGTGGGCGACAGAATTCCCGACGACAAAAACACTTTTGTCGTCCATTTCCAATGAGAATATCTAACATGTTTGATTTTTGTCGTCGGGAATGGACAACAAAAGCCGTTTTGTCGTCGGGAATGGACGACACAAGTGCTTTGGTCGTCGGCAATTCTGTCGCTTACCAATTTTGTTGCCCTGTGGACACAAGGCTTAACACTGCTACATTGTTTTACAAGGTCCACAGGCTAACACCATGGAGCGGTCAGTCTGCACCACCAGGCCCTACATGGGTGCGTTACTAAGCTCCTGGTGACAAAACCCATCCTCTACACCAGTATTGAACTGTCACACTGCTTCTTTGTAACATAGAGAGAGCACACAAACCCCTATCACTAAATCACCCAGAGGTAGAACCAGATGATTTACATTACCCAATACCCTTAATGCAGGCCTATTGGTAACCACTATGGACAATAATAATGCACACATTACTTGATGGTGGCAGTGTCATTGTTAACACCATGGAGTGTGATAGCTGTGTGGTCCATGTCCTCAGGCAGTGTACATAGTGACCCTATGAGATGCCATGGGATGTGGCCTGCATTAATTACAGCTTACACCATAACTTGGCACGTCCCATCTTGTATTGTGTCACCAAGGTGACATACTGTCTCATCTGTTTGCCAAACACAGTGCCCTCTTCCGTGTATTCTTATACTCCCATCTGTAATCAAGATCACTCCATACTTGCAGATATAGATAATCTGACTGTGCTCATATAGTCCATGTGCTCATATAATCCAGTTATTTTGTGGTCTGTTTAAGCTATTCTTATCTAGATCTCACATACTGTAGGCTCAACAAACTTGGTAGTCTTTTATACAACGTAGCCATGTTCCAAGTTATCCCTATCAAGTTCTCGACAGGTCCCTTTATATGAGTGGCGGATTTAGAGGGGGGCGGGGGGAACGCGTACCCCCCCCCCCTTTCCCAGTACTTAAGAGTTTAATCACATATTTTGGACTCCAAAAATTTGTTCAAAAATAGAGGGTGCGCCCCCTTATTTTGGGCCGCGCCCCCTCCTTTTTCATATCCTGGATCTGCCACTTTTATATCAATAGAAAATAGGATATAATATTACATTATTGTGGAGCATTCCATTGCCAACAATCCCTACCAAGATCCCTCAATAACTGGTAGACACAGTGAACTTGGCTGCCTTGATATAATCTACAATCAGTCAAATAGTACAGGATGTGGCTTAAGGGAGATATTGACACGGGTAGAGTTAGCTATTATTAAAACACCATGGGAATTCAGCAGATTAACACAGGTGTCTAATACAAGCCCCAGTGCACCAATTCCGAATGAAACCCCCAGGCATGAGTTGGTCACTGTAATCTAAAATGCTGGATGACATTAAACGCTTCACAGTTGGAATTAGGGGGATGTAAATAAACTGAGGCTAGTATTACTGGTAGGGTTCGGTTGCTTGGTGCGTCTGTTATTGGCTTGTAACCTTTCCCACGTTTGATAGGACCACGTCGGCGGAATAAACAGAGCAGACGACTTTTAGCAAGGTAACCGATACAACATGTATTCAGCGAATCAGGACATTGTTAATGATTCAGTTCAACCACGCCTCCGTCCTTGGGGGCCTAGGAATTCCAATAGCGATAAACAGGAATAAAACGCAAATAACTCTATATCTTTCAGTATTGTTTTTATATAACTGAATGATTCTGAATAATGTATGTGACATTTCTTCTCTCTTTATATTTGACCTATGGAACTTACATACATTCAAACAAGAACGTTTTGACCCACAAAGTAACTGGAGGTCAAGGTCGAGAACTTATAGAAGACTAAATTTATATAGAGAGAGATGTCTGCGAGTCCTTCCATCAGGTCCACAGAAGCTTTCAACAGAATCACAAGACTGAAATACCTGAAGGATGTATGATGAGCTTGTATAGTTTTTGATCAACGTGATGCTGTAGGTATGATGTATAGAGTGAAGGCAGTATCTTCAGAATCATTTTTGTTCCATATCCCACTCTGTATGCACTACTATGAGCACCTCGTGAGAAGCTGCTCAGACGGTGACCTATCTCTCTTTGTTGTGCACCCTACGTCTTTAGGACGGAGGACGGCGACCGTGGGCGGCGAAATGTCAGAGTGCACAGCGGGAACAATGTTGTAAGTAGTTCTGTGTGTCTCTACCCTATTCCTGAGCGACTCTTAAGCTGCTCAGAGCAATCAAGTGCAGAGAAGTTGTCCTTGTGAGGACAAGGTGGGACAAAGTCTTCAGCCCGCTATAAGGGCTCGCAGGTTTTCCCCTGTAATTTGGAGCTCTGTGCCGATGCCTTTACTTTAGGGATTGGCCTATATATAGCAGCCACATATCATACAAATACATGGGTTACATCATTTATCTAAATATGGAGACTCTTCCTATATAATACTCTGCCTTTATATCATTGCAGTATTTGCGAAAACACGTCGGACACCGGTTATAGCCGTCTAAATGGCTCTCGGGCCGACAAAAATTTAAATTTTTTACGGCTTTCAAATCGGACCATTATTAAGGAGTTTACAGTGTAAAACAAAAAGCAATAACATAATTATTTTTTCTCAGAATTTCATGAATCCTAATGGATTTAATGATAAAGATAGAATGTATATTCTTGCTTTATCCTATTTCTTTAATCCAAGAGAATGTCCTCAGATACTCGAAATGTTTCGGTCCTACAAATGTTGAACCGGGCATGCAGAAATATAAGATAGCAATGTGCATTGCAGGTAACTCGAAAAGCCGATTCATTTTTTGCTTAAGAGAAAGAAGAGTTAAGCAGATGTGTTGTGGTATTAGAACTACATTATAAGCAGGTTACACTAATTGATATCTGCTTGGAGCTAGTTCCTGTATGCTGATGTCATCCGCACCACCATCCCTCCTCTTCCGCCTGTTCGCACCACCTGCCTTAATGTGGGTCCTCATTTGCATGTATTTGCACCACCTTAGCCTATTTGCACCACCTCAGTCAAAAAGGGCAGGAATGTTGATCCATGGATTAATATCCCATAGGCTTAGCATTGGGCCCAACTCTACTCCTCTGAAAATGTGACTGACTACTTTGGTTGTTCCAATTAATATGTCCAAAACCATAAAACAGAAAAACTTAAATCTTTCAATACCTTAAAGAAAACATTCTAACCTTGTGCATTTTTTGCAATTTTTGACCTATTCTCATACTTTATTTCAGACATTTATTTCCACTTCCTGTCCCCTATCTACCTCCAACCAGAGGCACTGAAAATCAGTTGTTTTCTTACCTGGCTCTTATAACTCGCTTTTCGTGTTGAATATAAATCTGCAGGATAAATCTGCAGGACCGAATGTCCTGCATGGTGAAAAAGTTTTCGCAAAGACTGTCATTGGTCCAGGAAAATCCACTTTCAAACATGAATACAAAAGTGGACATACTTAATGGCCATATAAAAGAACATTTGAAAGCGGCTGCTTTTGAAAGCGGCTGCTTTTGCAGAGAGCACGAATATCATATTACACGACACACTTTATAAGTGTCTGTCCAATATGATATATTGTTCCATTTTGAAATTCCACTTTTAAATAAGCTTTATAAAGGAATCCAAAAGGAATAGCTATGAGATATTTCCAATCACCGATATGCCGTACACATACGTGGGTAGACCTTAGACTATATATGGCCTTATATCAAGAACAGCAGATTAAAGCGTGTAATTTCCATCTAGCCTTATATCTACACAGCCAAAAATAATTTTCTTGGAATATTAAATAATCTTACCTGATGGACAAAACTACCAATTTTAAGATTTTTATTTTTCTTAAAACTGGTAGTTTTGTCCGCCGGGTAAGATAATTTATCTTATTTTCTTAAATCAAGAAAAATATGTTTAGCAGTGTAATTTCATTATTACATTTGAAACAGTCCATGATAAAACCAAGTCACGTTCCCAATGATGAGTCACCTATACCTAATAAGTTTTAACATATCGTCCCTTATTGTGAACATAGAAAATACTGCCCCCCCCCATCCCTTACTCGGTGAACAGCTCTAGGCAATACAGCAGGGGGCGGGGTTGATTATGCGTTTAATGTATGTTATGGGAACGCACGAGTGGATTTACGGGTTAATAATCCACGACCCCGTAGGGGGAGTGGATTATTAACCCGTAAATACACGAGTGCGTTCCCATAACATGCATTAAGGCATTTATCTCATAGATTCCTCCATTTTGTATTAATTTCTTACCTTATAACCCAAGAATTAATCCAGGAGAAGACATTTTGTAAGTGGATACGATCCGCTCGGTTTGCCAAGCCGTCGTGGCCATGTTGTCGTTCTGCCCGACATACCTCCACCGTTACACTCATTTTTCGGGTATAATCCAATAATGTCAAGTCCTGTACTTCTAACACCGCCAAATATACGATCTCTAGTTGGTGTTCGCATATATTTTGTCTCCATTTTCTTCGAAATAGATAAGAATCCATTGATTTTCCATACCGATCCAACGCACACGGCCCGGTACACGGCCATTGCTTCTTGTTGACAAAGCGGATAGGTGCCCGGATGTACCTGACCTACTTTCAGCTGAACCCACTTCCGGCAAGGAGGTCAGCCGGGTCAGTCGCGTATGGCTATGGAAAATCAATGGATTCTTATTTATTTCGAAGAAAATGGAGGAATTTGGCATGGCATGTTCATCTAGGATATCTAAGGATGGTTCTCTGTTAATAACTCCACCAGGCTCCATTGAAATCTATGCTAACGAGCTCTGTAAACTTCAGGTATGTCGGACAACTTTTCGATATCTTCCATGTGTATTGGGTTCTACCACCGGTCGCCTTGGTATAGTGGACAGCGAGCTCGCCTCCTGCCCCAGCGGCCGGGGATCGATTCCCCGTTGAACCTAAACGGTTTTAGCAGGATATGTATGGAGGAGTTGACATTGTATACTTCTCCAATTTATTAACATGTCCGGATTGAAACCAGCACCTTCTTGAAGACGAAGAAAAGGTCTGAGAGTAGGGTTATGGCTTGATAATGCACGGGGGTTATGAGCAAAAAAGCACTGTCCAAGCCAAAATCGTGAGATAAATGAAAATATGGCGCGGGTGACTTGTGCGCTGAGGACCGTGTGCGAAATAAAACGGCACAGCCGTCGGGGCATGGCTTTCATATGGCCTACATCAATGGTGGAAGATCGTTTTTGCCTGACGTGTGCAAGACGAGGCGCCCTTCCACTCTAAAACATCCCAAAAGGAGGGACTTGTGAAATAAATGGTGGATGGTGCGGCCCCCATTTGGAGTGCGTCACTACTGACTTCAGAGCGCGGCAAATTGTGGGTTGGGGGTTGGGCTCCTTTCTGCACCCAAAGCTGCCTAACGACGAGAGAAATGAACCCGTCCACCATGCTGACAGGCTGCCTTGTACTGCCACAGCCAATGCCTCAATGGAAACAACTTCAAACACGCTCGACATAATAAATTTGATGAAAAATTACCGAATTAGAGCAAATCGAATCGAGGCGAACATGATTACGGCATTAGAGGCAATGGCGGCGTGTTGGCGCAGCGACAGATGGAGGAAGCCAGTGCAGTGATTACAGTTTAAATACAAATGGCTGCCTCCAAATCAGGCTAGAGTAGGGGTTTATAAACTGATTTAGTCTGTCAGAACCTAAGGAGCCCTGCTCTAGTGAGATACCAGAGCGTGAATGCATGGGAAAACACGAGAATTGAGGCGGGAAGTGGCTTCAGTCAAAGTAGGTAAAAATGTTGTCTGCCTTGAAAGATGTCGTAATCCAGTTAGCGCATGCGCGGCTTACATCGCTACAACCACCTGCCGACAATGATTAAAGTGTCGCAGATAATAATATGGCACCTGCTGCTGGTATATTGTTTGCCAAAGGAACGATGAGGGAATGCATATATGTGCTAGGAGGGGTGCACCGTCCAAAACATAGATAGAACTAAACGACCGTGGTGTACGAGGTGGCCGATCCACCACGAGGGGGGGATCGGCCACCGAGGACACCAGGGGAGTTTAGTTCTATATTTATTTTATGTTTTTAGGGGGTTTAAATAAGGAGAAATTATCAAAATCTGGTACCGTAGTTCCCCGTACGAGCGCCGGTCCGCCATTTTGAATGTTTACATGCACCCAGAACGAGGCTGCAGTGGTGGATTGGCCGCTGTGGTGGATCGGCACACATTACGCCACTGGGGGTGTGCGGATCGGCCCTGCAATGCTATCTCTATGGGAAGAAGTTATTCACATAAAATAAATGTAGATACATGTAGTATACAAGAAGGTCATTATACGATCTGTCGACAAGTTGGTTCCACAGACGTTTGCAGCTGACTCTCCACACCTGGGTAGCATCAAACTAACTAGTGATTCACAACTGTACCGATAAATGAAATCACAGCCATATTTATTCCTCTATAAGATTCACATCTGGCTTCCACACTATGTATAACTTATACATTACATATATAGGCTTAAATGTTATCTATAACCTGATAATGCAGAGACTACTACTTCATAGGTCTATGACATATGAGTCGCTCATAATGTGCATCCAGATTTTGTAATATGTAGCTTTAAAATAGCGCTGTGTGGTACTAATGTGGTAGGTGGCTTCACACCAGAACAGGGGGAAAAAGTGGAGTATGCAGCATGAAATCCATTATCTACGTGATATGCCTGATAAGTCCGATACAGATCAATAATGTAGTCGTCTGCCTACCAACCTTGCAGGCTTTTAACACTCTGTTTGAAGCAAAATGTGAAATAAAACTGAGGGAATGGCACAAAATAACAGAAGAAAATATCAAGAGAAGAAGCCGTCCATCGCTTAATACTGAATCAACACACGTCCATTTAATACCACCGGCGTGGTGCCTTTCATTCATAATTCACATGGCATTGTTGGTGGGACGCGGGAAGGCGGTGTCCATGACCGGATTGTCGTCTGCTACTGATTCAGCTCGGAGCAGACGACAACAGGAACGGCAGGTTGGACAAACTTCTCACATAATAGGTCTTGTTATGAGAGTTAGTCATTTCCCTTCTCCCTCTATAGAGCTTCTGCTGTTCCTCCTGGCCCCGTGCCTGTTTTGGGACCGTGAATCATCCAGTCCTGGCCCCCATGACCCTCATTACCCACCCCATCCTCCCCAAATCAAACGCTCCCCTTGTGCTCCCTCAGTGCCCCTTCTCTCCTGTTGTGGTACTCAACACACCTCCTGTGTCCCCTTCATGCCCCCCCCCCCAACCCATTTTCCTTTCAAACAGAACTAACAGCGTGGAAAATCTTCAAGCATCTTCATGGGTGCATTTTTCCTAAGGGCCCAAAACCTACCACCAACTTATATTCGAGCGATGCTTTCCTGTGCATAGACCTACTGCCCAGCTTCCCCAACTCTCCATTTAGAGCCCTGATGCCCTCAGTGCAACCATACTCACACGCTCCACTCAATTATACTACCTTTATGCCTCCCCCCCCTCTCTACACTCCTACAGTACTGCACCCTCCCCCACTTTAGCCACCCTGGATCCCTTTAGGGCATCTCATCACCCTCCCCTGACACTGGCCACACGCCCAGCCGTGCTCAGACAACCCCTAGTCCAGTTATGCCCCACACCCTGGAGAGTGGCCCTCATCCCACCTAACTAGATCTAACATGACATCATCACCCCTCTCAACTCCCCAGATCTCATGCCCATACCCCACCCCCACCTGGGTATCACCACCCAAGCATGCCTGGTCATGAATTAATCATATGGTGGTATTTTTCAAATATTAACTTAGCAAACATTCCAGGGCCGGTCCCCCATGTACCACAGTCACCAGTAGGCCTCACATATGAGGTGTAAGAACACACACCTCTGGCGGTATCCGGGCAGGGATGTGCCGCGCGGTACACGCTGTTATTTCTATAATTGATCGCTGTGGTGCAACACTGCCTTCCTTCGATCAATCACCACCCGGAGGAGAGACACGAGGGAGGGGTGATGGTGCTCAGAGGGTCTGGAGCAATATAATAAAAGGCGGCGACCAATAAGAGAATAAGGCTGGGCAGCAGGACTGCAGGCGGCAATAATAACGGAGGGGAGTGATTTATCGGGGCGAGCCTTAAGGGTCAGAACGACACCCTGTCTCCCCAGTCATTACCAGACCCACGCACATCATTAGCTGCGGATAAATCAAACCGCCCTATCTCCTCCCCATTAAACAAAAGCAGCCTTTCAGCGCGCACAGGGTAATTGGGGGCAGGGTAATTATTACCTGGGTTTAGAGGTGTAATGTGTGTGGAGTGCGCGGGAGGGGGGGGGGAGTAACACGGAGGAGTGCTGCTAAGGAAGCCACATGAGAAGCCACATGAAAAGAAGCGGGAGAGAAGTAGACAGATAAACAGATGCAAAAGAAGACATGACAATAAAAGGGAGGGAGGGGAGAAGAGGAGCAGGGAAGGAGATAGGGAGAGAGCGGGGGAGAGCTAGGGATGGTGAGGATGTTTGAGAAGGGAAGGGAGGGAGAGTGGAATAGGGATGGTGGGAGATATGGATATGTTGATGGTAGGGTGGCGTACAACATTAGTACGGTATGAATGGGCAAATAATACACAGAATATGACGTGGGTGACATAAAGAGCCGTAGGAACTACTAGTATGTGCAGGAGATGACTAATCTATGTAAATATCTGGCGGCAGGTCCTCCAGGGCTGCAGGTGTTGATGAATTAAGGCAGTGCCGGAAACGTGCATGTATCAGGGGCGATCTGTTATTAACACCACCCTGTTCCTTAATGTGGCCGGTAAGAAAATTAAGCATGTTTTAGTGCAGCCAGGGGGTGTTAGCACTATGCAGAAGAGTGGCCGGGGTTATCGTTATAGGGATACTCTGGGTGTTAGACCACCTCACCATCACAACCGCCAGGTGGGATCACATGCGATCTCACACTCCCTGAGAACCCCCCCCCCCCCCACAGAGATCGACTCTACATGTTAATCCACGCCTTGCATGTGACTGTACATGATCATAACTTTTAGTTTATGAGAATTCGATGTAGGGTGGTAAACTAATCGGCAATTTGATGTAGGGTAGTAATCTGTTTTGACCCTGTATATGTAACAGGCTTGGTGGGTAGAAGTTATAAAAAAAAATCAGATTATCTGTCTCTGAAAATCAGTTTGGAACCATTATTTGAGGCCTGTTTCGACGAACAACACAATGGCGGAGACAATTATGGGTCTTGAAACAGCCGACGTTCTGAACACAACTTTTCTTCCCAATACATGTGCCATATGATGTATAAATGTTGTTTTTATCATTAGTTCAGGGTGTGTTTGAATGCACACCTTCTGTGCGTGAGAAAATGCTGCTTTCAATGCGAATGCGCATTAAATTGGATGCAGTGGAATTTCTATACACAGTCACAAAACCATTGAATCAATCCTAGCTGGATAATTCCCTCATCCTTAATGAGATAAGTAATGAACTTTGTTGGTGAGATCAAGAACACGTATCTACATAAGCCTTTGAGGTTGTTTGAAGCCAGGAATCAACGCTGGCATAAAAACTGTGCCTCTCAGAGTGAGCCAAAGAGGGGTTAACATTCCATCGTTTTTCCCTCTGGTATCTGGACTTGGCGATAAATGAAACGTCAACGAGTTTAATAAGTGAGAAACCCTCACCAGGTAGAAATAGTCAACCCAGGACTGCCGCCATGCTTAAATATGGTCTCTCTGCAGTAGTAACCGCCCATCATCAGCTACCAGGGGGCCTGGGCAAATGTTAACTCTGTCAAAACCCCAGTCCCTGATTGTTTCCCTTAATGAAGGCTTGGGTCGGGAGGCACTGATGGATTCTCTCAGGTACAGCACCGATTGAGACCCATTGGCTTCTACCAGAGACCTTTTTCATTATTGAAGTGGTGGCGGCCGTATTTATGTGATTCCTACCCCTGAGCAGCCCACACCCATACTGCCCTGCATTTACCTCCATACCATCCTCCAGCTCCCTGCAAGCCCCAGGAGGACCAAGAGCCCACGTGGAGGCCACCCCATGCGAACGCGTCATTTGTGGGCCGTATTGTGGATTGGCATGACGCGCTGCCTAGTAGCAACCATGTGTTCATTAAGTATACATGGTGTACGGGCTGGGGCCATCCACGTGATTTCCGACCGGAACATAGAAAGGGAGGGGACGTCGGACGAGGTATGCAAATCAAGAAGGCCACGAACAGGAGCTTGTATACCTCAATATCAATAGTCAAGGGTAGCGTATGTTGCGTGTTCAACCTGGAACTACATTTCCCACTATGGCTGGGGATATGTTTTGAGGGTAAAATTGGTACATTGTATAGGCATGAATTGCCAGATTTTTTTCGGCATAAAATGGAAATGGGACTTCTATATGAGCCACTTAGGAGGAAAACACATTCACTGTACCGGTACTTAATGAACCGATAAAAAAGGGTGTTTGAATACTAACGTGAGGAAAATTGCATATACTGAAATATAACTCCATCCCTAACTGTAAACAAATCAAGCCTCATATCAGCAAAATGACGTTGACAGGCAGGGAAACGTGAACATCTATATTCATGACAAGCCTGACAGGGATTCAGCATCTGCCTCTACCTCAGATGTCTTGTATCGGGTTTCTAGAGAAGCTTAGGCTACGTGACAACTGTATGGAGTAATTCCAATTTCCATCATGCAACCGTGCAATATGTGCCACTTTATAATAAGATGTTTGGTCACGTAACGCAAAGAGGCTGCGCGATTCTGAATTCCTACAATTGTACATATTCGGTATTTCAGAGCTATAATTATTAAGTCCACTTGTATACTGTATAGTGGTAAACCAGGGTCTAGAAAACAATATATTAACAGGGATGTCGCTATTCATTGTAAAACAAATTTTCATCTATAAATTAAACTAAATCTATAGGTATGCCAAACTGAAGAAATTCTGAAATCAGACAAAATAATGAAAACTTACAGCCCTGTCCAAAGTGCTATACTAGTTCACAAGAGCATGGCCAGCTCCCAAATAAAATGCAATTTCACGAACATACACTCAGCACAGCACCACTATTAGAAACACTATGACCACAGAGTCTAGGTGAAGGCAGATCTCAATGGCCAGTAGACTATCAGGTCGTGCCTTGCTTATCCTCCTGCCTATTGATACATCAGTGTAAGTATCCAGTGATCCCGTGAAGCAACGTATTGTGAATGAGTACAACAAAAGGCCAAGCTAAGGGACAAAGCGTGACACCGTTAGGACCACTGACAAATAGAAAGTCTTTATGCCGCCATTGCTGGCGACTTACTTTGGGCATGTACTTAAGCAGCGTTTGTGGTGAGTGAGATGATATTGTCAGGGGAGAGCAAGTGGTGCACGGTGGTCTTTACTTGCCCCATCCATGCACAGAGACCTTTCAGTGGTCACGTCCAGTATACAGACTGTGGCTATACAACCAGCTGCCCCCTTACAGGTGGCTGTTCTCTTGACTATTTCCCACGCTGAAAGGTACCTAAGGACTGCTTGCACCGGGGGCAATGCATGGGCACACACAGGTAAATGAACAACATCTACATTTAGTGTAAATTCACTTAAAAAGTCAGGAGAATGGCAAATATAGTTTGAGCATTTTTTAGACCTAACTTTATACATTTGAGAGCTTGTTAGAGAAAGCGGCGCCAGAAGAAAATTGCCCCATGACAATACATCCATCTCACTGCATCGATTCCTGGAGGAAATCACACTGACACTACAACGGAAGTGAACTTTGACAATGCAGTCAACTTTCAAAAGTCAACTCCCCACTACCAGTTCTATTGAATGTACACTTTTCTCCTAAACCAAGTGGGATCCAATCATTGAGTTTGATAGGGGGACACATGAACAGTGGTGCGGAGGACAGCCACATGGGGGCGTAAGGGGAGTCACGTGGGCCTTTGGAACCAATCAGAGGCTCGTTGTGAGACCCGCCCTTATTGACAGTTACAACGGCCGCCAATTATTAGGAAGTATTTCTCGGCAGGCCTAGGGGTTAGGTCTCCTCGTCACCGGGGGCTTCGTGCAGGCCAGAACACTCTCATATTGGGTGGAGAAGTTTAGGTGGGAAGCCACATGCATCAACACGCCCGTTTGTCCAGATTGACACACCAATGGGCTCCAGTTTCTAGGACGTTGTTGTCCAAACATGGAGACCCGTTATGAGGATTTGGAATATAATCTTCCTCTTCTGGCGAGTCCCTGCCCCGACCGCATTCCATGCAAGGCGCACGTGTTTTGGGAAAGCGCGTGTGTCTGGGAGGGAAAAAAGTAAATTGGATATTGTTGTCTTTCAGTATTACCTGATCGGAGGGGGTTTTTATTTCTAAGATAGGATAAAGGGTCTCAGGTTGGCATTGCCATACTTTCCCACAAAGAGGTATTGATCTACAGTGATTCATATCCAATTTGTTTGCAAAATTGAAGACTTTAAAGTTCTATTCATTTGGCCAAATAATTAGACTTATGGTACAATGGAACTGGAAATACCACTTGAGGAACAGCAGTTACACTGTAGCAAAAGTTTTGACAAAAATATGAGAGGTTGACAAGGTATAAAGGATGGTTCCGTCCATGCCAGCTTTTCAATTTTCTGTCAGCTGCGCACTGATTCTAGTAAAAGAAGACAACACAATACATAAATGAATCAGTGAGGTATATTCTTTAGGACAGACAGGGCAAGTGGTCTTCCTCTACCTGCTTTGCACAAGTGAAGACATTTTGGTCCCTGTCTGTCAGTGGTAACCATGGTAACCTCTTTAAAACTCTACAAACGGTACGACCACTTCCGGTTTGGGCTATATCTCTGGTTTCCGGTGTCTCCAGCATTAGTAATTGCGTTTCCCTGGGACCAGTAGAATTCCATAGAGCAATTGAGCTTGTCTGTCTTACTCGGATTTCCGCGAGCTGCTCGTCTGAGCCCCGCTCTAGTTCCGTGGGCGTCTCACAGGGGGCGGGTCGATCGTTGGTGGTCGGAGTGGGTTGGAGTATACAGGATAAAGCCGACCCTAGAGGTGTATATATTATACATGAGGTAGTATACAGGGACTGGAGAAGGCAGGTCATGTTAGGTCGTCATCAATAGGCATGCCTATGTATCTATTGAGGTCAACTCAGGTAAGGTTGACACCATTTAAATTTTAACATTGGAGTAAATTCCATCAGATGGTAGCAACTACCGGTATAGGTACCTAAATCAACCCATCTGGAAGATCTGGATTCAAGTATAGACCTCTGAAGGTTTTAGCTTTAGGTTACATTATGGCCATAAAGATGCTCCATGATCTACGACTGCAAGTCAACTCGTTAGTAGTATATGGAAATGTGAGCACGTCGAAGGACATTTTGACGAACTGATGGAAAGACACTTGATGGCAATAACGGTCTATTTTCCATGACCTGGATATTTGATCAGATATTTCTAATTGATATTTTTCTTATGCCCTGCTGACCTTTATACTTCACGATACATTTTGCTTTTATATAATCTGTACACCATGTGTGATATGTCAAGCACTGTGCAGTATACCCAGTGTGATATCCCAAGTTGTCCCTAGTGTTCACTTTGACCGCGCAGAGGCCAATTATACTCTAGGTAGCTGAGCTCTAAAGGGGCGCTTATTGCTGCAAACCCATCATGCCTACCAGAGCAGCTCGAGAGCAGCTCCGCTGTCGGCGCCGGATATGGGGGCCATTTGGGCAGCCAATCAGATATGGGGGATAGGGTTTGGGACTGGAGGCAGCTACTTGGGACCAGCTCCCATTGTATTGGCCTGGATTTGGAGGGGTTCTCCCTACATAGGCTTCGAGCTGAGTAACTCAGCGATCTAGGTAAAACCGTGGACCTTATAGTGTGAGCTGCTCCTACACAGAGCTGGTGACTGTTACTTATTATAGCACCAACCGACACTACTGCTAACTTCAGTAGTAAGCAGCTAGAGGTAGAACTAGGGTCGCTTAACCCTCCTCCAGGGGATCAACTCCCAGCCCACTCATGGTGGAGGTGATTTCCCTTCACACAGGCCTCAGTCATACATATAGATCAGGGTGGCCCTTCTCGATTCACCAAGAGCTGATAAGATTAGGGCTGGGGATCCTGATATAATTCATGAGGGCCGTAACAGGTGCGTCTCCCTAACCACCCCATCCCTACAGACCATACCTCATCGGGCCAGGCCCCGTGAGCCCAGCTAACAAGGTGATGTACTTCCCATAATGCCCCATCCTACTCACTTCCTTCCTCTGATCAGGTAACCATGCCTTTTCATTATCCGACAGATATAGCCTGGACCTCCACGACAAGGGATTATTATCTACCTTCAGCACATGTGGTTGGGGCTTTCATGGGGATAAGGGAGCTGCTCTTATTGCCCAGTCACATCCACAGGAGAGATTAGGACATGGAGACTCATCGAGGATTAACCCTGGAGTTCCTCAATCCGACTTCTGCAGCGTCATTTAATGTAGGGACTTCACTTTATTACAACTACTGGCTGTAGAAAGTAGCTCTTGCATGCATCTCATATTGGTTCAACATTGTTTTGAACATACGACAGAATTAGTCTGAAGTTTTAGATTGATATGGTCTTTGGTCATGGTTTCTAGACGGTTTCTGTCCAAATTAGTTTTTCTGACTCTTTGTTATTTCTGAAACAAGAGAACTGACCCCGCTCTTCTCAATATATTGTCACTCGATACTGCACCATTTTCAAAATAACAAGCTGATCTGGAAATTTCTCTTGCACTGCATTATTTCTGAACATCTTTTCTACCATAATCAGACGTTATCACGTTAACATGACTCTAACTGACATATAGTTCATGTAATTGTTTCGCGCGTAAACAATTCATATCTTACTACAACCCGAAGGTACCATGCTAAATATTCCAGAAGCAAAATGTCCAAGATTACAACGGGTATTTAAAGCATGCAATGAGTGTCATTTTCATAAAAGCCTCGTCAAGACAATGCAATTAGGGCGCTGCAACAAGACTGTAGCGACAACACAGTTGGCACTGTCTACACTGAGCGCAATCAGGTTTCATTGTGTAAGTGTCATAATAGAGCTGCTCTGATAGTCAATGCTGAGCAGCTCCCAGTCAGTGTGCATGTGCTACTTGTTGTAGCTTGCAGCTACCGACCTACACAGTATACAGCTACCTCCTGGGTGTGAGCTGAGACACAGAGTGGGATAAATGCCTCAGCTGCCGCCACAATGAAGACTCATGCCCTTAGTGTCAATTATACTGACACTAAGATGCAGACCTCATGATAAACTGGGCTATTTTAAACTAAGTGACTAGTTAGAATTCTACAGTCTGTTTCAGTAGAATGAACACATGTCTAATTTACCGATAAAGCTCTACGTGTTTGGTTACCTATAGGAACAAGGCCCTCAACAGGGAGGGGAGCCTTTTCACATTCAGATGCTATCAAAAGCTCTTCTGTAAAGGCAACTTCTAGTATTTGTATTTTATACTGTTAATATACACTGGTCATCCGTATTTAAAAGAAACTACATAGAGTATACTATAGCTAGATCAGGTATGACTGTACATGCTGCTGACAGTGCAGTAGATCTATACATCAGCGTCTCTACATTTCTAATCCATAATGTATCATATCCTTCTGTTTATTTATAGGATAAAGGGGGCGGAGGACTCTCAACCTTTCTATCCGAGGTCTATTGGGATCACATCTAGGCTAGGGTTCAGTACAGACTATATAGTGTGGAGGGACCGTGCACATGATGCCCAACCCTAAGGTCATCACACCAGCCCCTGGAGGATCATGCTTTTACCCTACACACACAAGTTCACACAAAATCCATCACTCACATACTAGATATGGAAGCACTGACTTAGTTTCACCTACTCTTCCTTATCCCTCTACAACTGCGTCTCAAGAAGGCCTGACCACCACGCATATGACCAGTAGCCACATGTATAACGAATCAACCCTCTAAGGACTGGCTTCCATTCACCGGTCCACCCTCAATACTTGCTGAAAGAGGAAGTCATGTCGCGTTTACCCACGGCGAGCACGCACGCGCGGATTTGCGGGCAGCGGTCCGTGTGTAATACACTTGGACCGCTGCGCATGCGCATAGGTCAAGCTGTGCGCAGTGGGTACTTCATTTGGGTTTGGACTCCTGTTTTCATGTGGCGTGGGAGGAGAATGGCGTGATTTGTCAGTCTCGCCTTTTGGGCACGGCTAGGGGTTAGGGTACAGGCAATGACGGGTATAGAGGATAGATGTGGTAAAGTAGCATTGCCCTACAGGAGTACACGTTAAAATCCCATTGATTCTCTTTTGGAGGTGAAGTAAGCCCATAGTGTAAGTAATGGACTAAAAGGCATAATCCTTTGCAAATACATGTACTACAATAAAAGAAGGCATGAACGGTGAAATAGCATACCCGCATGATTGCTGTTTTCAAAGGAAAACAGTATTCTCCGTATTATCCTTCAATCGCTAATGGTTTGCCCTGTTTGTCTGATGACAAAATTATCAACACACTCAGGACTGGAAGGGTCAAAATGATGCCTTTACAATTCACTTGGGAAATGTGAGCATGTAATATATAACATTTCACTCTACTTGTATGGGGCGAAAGAAAAGTGAAATCATTTGCCATTCCAAGAGTAAATCAGTGAAACTGCTTTGTAAAAGCCTGCAGAGTATAAAATAATTAAGTAATAATTAAGTGGGCTGCGTCTGTATCCAATTGTAAATTCAGATCTACGGCCGCTCTGATGCCGGCTCTTGTTAAACCAAGCATGAAGCAAATGGAAGAATGCCTGCGCTCTGTTGTCAAGGGAATCATTACGGCCATCCAATGTGATTCCATAAAAGTCCAATCTTGTGCTTCTGTGGCTCATGGAGAACATGAACTAAAGATTTATTGATGGTCCCTCGTGACTTCATTAATCCGTACTATGGTTCCATCTCTTACATAACCCCGTTTGCCCTTTTCAATATAATGTATAGTGTATATGTACCAATGATTTTTTCCGTTCCCTAAGCTAAATGTGAAAACAGATTCCAACACTACCATTTGGCTTCCCAATCAATGTACCTCTTGGCCCCCTCACATCAATACATTATATGATACGAAGTTATATCCATCAAGAGATTGGGAATCTCATCACTGCCACTTGCGGTGACTGCATTGGGATTGTTCTATACCCTAGAACATTCCTTATCTATACATTCCAGGCAATCTCTACACCTCACAGAATGCAGTCGTTAAGGAAAGATACCACCTGAAGCTATTTCGCTGTCGATGCAATTTGGATGTTATAAAATAGATAGGTATATGCTTGTAGCGTATCATGATCAGGTATTGCATGTTATCCTTTAACGGCTCTATCATCCTGCATAGGTCTCCAAGCACAGCCCTAAGAGAAAGTAAAGCTCATCACATGAGGACTCTGCCTGGAGAAACAAGACGATTGCGTCTCTCTCCGGCCGACCACGATGGTTTAATAAGACACCAGCCGCAGACCAGCAGCCGCTGAATATTTCATTCCGCACCTACAAGACGAGTAGGTCCTAAGCAGCTCGGTTCTGGCACACAGCCAGATACGAGCGACTCAGCCTTCTTCAGGCAAAGACTCATATATGCTCCCTCTGACCAAGAGTATACACAGAACCACTAGTGACCAACAGGCAATGACGACGCGCGACATATAGGATTGGTCAGACCGGAAGCAGAAGTACGATGGCTCACCCTCAAGTGTTTCTTCGACCTTCTATTAACACAACCATAGTCGATTGTCGCTTTCCCCCTCTGTTTAGGATCATACTTTTACAACAAAGGACCAATAGAAAGAACTATAGTAGGCGCCCTATAGTATTTATTGAACTAGAGAGCATTTCGTAACATATGGTACGACTAGATAAGACCAGAGCTTGGGAGTACGACTCAGAGGAAATCAAGTCATACAGAGCAGCCCAATGTCCTACCAAATGGCATTTACGTTAGGATGTTTCTGATGATGTTAAGAAATACCTGAGCCGAACATGTTGACTCCAACTGTTGTCATGCTATAGAAACATCTCCGTCAAACACATTTATTGTAATTCCCTGCCCAGTAAATGAAGAGAGCAGACTGCGTGATATACCACTTCTACATAATCGAATAAAAAAAGAAGTCAAACATTGATTCGTGTTTCATTTTAATGTATTCATTGTGCAGCATATATTATATGCCTTTCTCTTCATTTCCAATTTGCTTGCCGCTGGCTGTGTGGCAATGTACGGCTCTCCTATTGTAGGACGCCTGAATGTTAAAAAGACAAACACGTCAGGCAGAATGTGATTGTATCAGTAGCACCCACAATTAGCAGCATTACAAAACAGCCAGAGGCAATTTGATATTTTACATCCTCAGTTCACACACTCTATGTATATAACTGTTCAGGACACCAAGCCAACCATGTTGGCTATATTCTCAGGGGCTCAGTCTATATAATTTATTGTTCATGATATGGGATAGACTATTCACACATATGACATAGTAAATGCGTTTTCATAAATGTGACATGGTCACTCTGTCAAAAAGTGTGTCATAGTGAATGCTGTTCTTGTACAAATTTTGACACGGTGAATGCTGCTCTTCCAAGGTGTGACCTATAAATGAATTCTGCTATTGCACAACTGTGACAGGGTAAACACTACTACTTTATAAATGTGACATAGTGAAAATTGCTCATTCACAAATATGCCATAGTGAATACTGCTGACATTACGAAAGCCTTCCTTTCAATACTTATTGTAATTTACAGTAATCTTTAAAAAAGGCACTATCCATGCTGTCAGGATATCCTCTTTAGATAGTGATAGACAATAACACGGGCCATGTGATATGCGAGACGAGCAAGGACAATATCATTTGTGAAGACAATGGGCTGAGGAATCATGCACTGTAGTATGATATAAGACCAAGTTGTATGGATGAGGACAACATTGTAGAGGAAGCAATAAGGAAGGGAAGGGGTGGAACTCGTACAGAACGTGTATGTCATGTTAACTGGGGAGAAGCATGTCGACTCCCTGCGTGGCTATCAACCCTCATTGGTTGGCTTGATGCCTCAAAATGTGAGCTTCTTGGTTGGCTGATGCGCCATTGCAGTACTTGTGAGTCCGACCAGGGATGTGATAGAGCACGATACAGACAATTCATGTATGTACAAACCACTTAGGGTGGCCATGGTGTATGAATGCACCACTGGCGAGTTACTGGCCAGGGCTGCATTCATGAATCATGCTGACCGATGGGTAACAGTAATGCACTATGCAGCATTTAAAGGACATTAAGCGTTGGCGTTGGGTGATGGATAGGTGGGACTAACTGCTCGGAGCAGGATGCGAGCAGGACGTGAGCAGGTATGTGACAAGACCTCGATTTAATGAGCTGCTCCAACCCCTTCAACCAAAAAGCACGGCTGCAATTTAAATGAGCAAAATGTCACTTGTTGAGGACCTCACGATATGGCAATTGTGGTAGGGAGCTTCACATGATGGGGAGGACGGACTGGAGGTTCTCTATCTTCTTTCGACTAAAGGGACATAGTAATTTGATTGGATCTCTAGGCATGGGTAAGCTATGGAGCTCCAAGTAACATTATAGTGATACAAACTTCAGAAGCAGATTCTTTTTAACTTGGCCTGTTGCATATATCTCTACATCCTTCTGTGTCGCGCGAGCACCATAAACAGTTACTACACTATTTGTAATCAGTCAGTAATGATAAATGATTTGTTACAATTGAAAACGGCGTCTTAAATCTACCCGCTGCCTAATTCATATCATGGTAATCTCTTAGATGTTCTGACTATATATGCCCCAGTACTGAGTACATGGCCTACATCATGTGAGTGTAATTTAATGTAGGCCTTTTTGTGATGTGGGTTATGGGATAGGGATGGTATACTCTATGTATACACGTGTGGGAACCAGGCCGTGTGTGTCGCGTCATGCAGATCACGTCATGTCTAAGCTAAGAGGTATAGTAAAGCACGCAGCCCTAACTATAACACCCTATCTCTGTATCCTATCTTCCAACATACCCCTCCATCTCCCTTCACACTCCCTCCACTCCTAGAACCATGGCTGCCTAAAAGTTCCCTCCCACTGTATGGGAGGGTATTGATCGCTTTGCCTGTCGATAGAGATCAATGGAAAATTTGCTCTCGCCTTCAATAGCAATCCAGGAAACATTCAGTACTATTTGTGATTATGAATTCAGGACATATTTACTGCCCAGTCCTAAATGCCACAAAAACAGGCTTCCATGAAAGTAGAATTTCCATTCAGTGGGCATGCATTGAAGCTTCGCAGAACACCAATTCAATTGTAATGAACGTTAAAAATGGTAATAAGTCTGCGACCTTTGACTCGATCATGAATTCAGTCCTACTTCATACAAGAGCATTTTTAATCATCTAACTTTGACCTTATTCTGTGCATCAGGGATATATGATAAAATTCTGTGAATTAGGGATGTCTACTTTTTACAGGAAGGTATGTAAATGTCAAATTCTTTTCTCTTTCGTCTGAAGAGTATCAAACTGGCATTTTCCTCCAAAGAATATTTGAGACCTTCGACACAAGAACATGATACAGTGTCTCGGCCCTATGGAACCTACGTATCCCACCAGCTGGGACTGATATCTTCATGCCTAATGAACCACCTCTCAACAGCTTCAGACTCGGCAACCCAGTAGAGTGCCCCCCATCACCCCTCCCCATTCCCTACCAGGGGTAGCGCCGCAGGGCCCTGTCCATGCACACCTTTGCCTTTTGATGTGCTAAACACAGGTGTGAGAAGTTCACCCCCAATTGGCTCACCTGGGAGCAGCTCCAGAGAGGTCAAACATGGGGCACAATGCTGGGCAGGTGAACACAAGCTGCCCACCTCCAATATTGGGTCAGAGGCGGATTTCTGTACAACTCATGACCATCATGCTGAGAGCGATTGTGTTTGTCTGGTGTAACATAATTCAATGTATGATAGATTCCATAGGTAGGTAGGTATTATGAAGGTCTATTTTTCAATAGCAGACCACTGATACTTTCTCCCTTGTTTTCTTTCTTCAAGACATGAGAAGTACACCAGATTTTTTGACTATCTATGTTATGGACAATACCATACTGGTACATTTCTCCTCTGGAAGAAGCCCAACGTTATTTATACCAGATACCTCCGCGGGTAGTATCTGCTGTAGAAATAACATTGGAACTGTTCAGTCTACTTAGCCCAACAGTGGCCAACACAAAGGTCACCCAGAAGGAGGGGTCGCCAGGTGCGGGGCCGGTATATGGAGCAGTCCATGGTAGTGGATCTGCTCGCTTCTGCTCATCCCGAATGGACTTTCTGAGTCACTCACTATATTCATCTTGGCTATAGGCCAGTATGTATAGGCCTACCACAGAATGCCGGGAATGGCAATTCAGTCACCATGGGTGATGATGCATCAACCTACCCAATGAAGCTGAGAAATACCCACGCTTTCGAGTATATTTTTTTATCCTTTAGAATCGATGGTCTAGAGATGGTCTCTTGTATTAGTCACTAACATTTTAGAAGCATGCCAGAGAAGAATGGCCTGTAGCTCTGGAGAAGGGGTTTAAGTGGAAACTACATGCACAACACTTCATAATAAATAGAAGTGTATGGAGATAGAAGTGTATGGAGGAGAGACTGGCTTACATAGATAAAGTACACAGCATCCGTGTGTCGATTGCTGAAGGGTTACTGTCCTAACTGGAGGTATTATGTGATGTGATGAGAATGGTTCTAGGTCTTCGTGATGGGGGGAGGTAATGCTTCTACTTGTAACATCTAAACTGCAGGAAGAAATATCTCAAATGCGACCAAATATGTGTCTTGATTGGCAGTTACACACTACTGAGAACCTACAGGTGATATTCTAATCCTAAAACAATTGCCTGTGTTTCACAAAGTGATAGTGGCTTCATAACAGGGGTTTATATTTGAAGGATGCTATCCCATAGTAATCATACACTATAGGCTGATTGAAAACAAGGGCTCTCCCAACAGAGATAACGACGTGGATTATATCCTTGTGACAGTTTCAGGAAAAGGCAACCATGTAATAAGCTATTAATGCATTGATATTCTAGGACGATGTGAGGTTTGTTGCGCAGTCGGGTGAATATTTCCAGCTAACCTCACCCAGTCCTAGAATATCAATGCATTAATGGGTTTATCGCACTTATTCATCCATTATGTATGAATTTCTTACCTTATAACCCCAGAATTAATCCAGGAGAAGACATTTTCTAAGTACATGTGATCCGCACGGTTTGCCAAGCCACCGTAGCCATTGTTTTTACTCCACCCGTCATACCCTCGTCTTTCCAAACACTTTTCGGGTAGAATCCAAGCATGTCAAGTCCTGTACTTCTAGCACCGCCAACTATACAATCTCTAGTTGGTGTTCGCCTACATTTTGTCTCCATTTTCTTATAAATAAATGAGAATCCAATGATTTTACATAACGATCAAAAGCACATGGCCATTCCGTCTTGTTCAGCGAAGTGGGTAGGTGCCCGGATGTAAACTGACATACTTTCGGCTGAAGAACTAGGTCAACAAGACGGAATGGCCGTGTGTGTTGGATCGCTATGTAAAATCATTGGATTCTTATTTATTTTGAAAAAAATGGCAAATTTAGGCATGGCATGTTCATCTAGGATATCTTAGGATGTTTCCCTGTTAATAACTCCACCTGGCACCGTTGGATTCTATGCTAACGAGGTGTGTAAACATCAGGTATGTCGGACAACTTTTTCAAATCCTTCATGTACATTGGTTTCTAGCACCGGTCGGCTTGGTATAGTGGACAGCGAGCTCGTCTTCTGCCACATCGGCCGGGGATAGATTCCCCGTTGAACTCTAAACGGTTTCAACTGGAAATGTATGGCAAGGGTGACTTTGTATCCTTCTCCAATTTATTAACATGCTCAGGTTCTAACCAAGATCGTCTTAGAAAAAAAAGCAGTCTGATAATGGAACGGGGTTATGACCAAAAAGGCACGCTGTTTGGACCTGAATCGTGAGATAATAAGGGATAACGGACCGTAAATGGATAACGGGCCTCTACATTTATTCTTAGCAGACGACAATTTCACTGAGGCCCAGTCCATACACTTGGTCATCTGCCAGGTATAGTTCTGAGCAGCAATGACAGGCGGACGTCAACAAGGTCATGTCTTGTGGATAAAATGTACGTCACGTCTCACGACGTAACATCGTTATGCGTCGTGACGCGGATGTAGTCATGTCACATGGGGGCGCCATTATCGAGTTTTGGTCTGACATCCGGGACTTGCAGACAGATATTTGTTACAGCGTGTGGAGAGGCCTTGTCCATGCGGGTAGGCTGTGAATTGACATACGGGGCCTCGTTTTTGACACTAAGGTGTCCTTATGTGTGATGATGCGTTTAATAGGCCTGTGGTACTGACAAAAAGAATAGTGGGAACAGGACATATGTATGATGGGGGACTGAAATCATGGTGGGTGACAAGAATAAACATTGCAAAGCCGTATCCTAAAATGGGGGGGGGGGGTGATATGTAACTCAATTCAATGCACAAACAAGGAAGGGCAGCGATGGAACTAAAAGTTTCAATGGATGCACAGTTTGTACTAACATATCTGCTCTCTTCCCTGTAGATGCCTCTCTCTGGAGATTTTGTTATAAAAAAATCCTGTCAATAGTCTTTTAGGAATTTGTAACTGCCAATATCAAGCACCGGGGTTCAGCACCTTAGGGCCAAATATGAACTGCCTTATAGATCGGTCTAAATATTGTTCGTATATACAATGCCGTGTGATTATCAGATTTTATAACACAGCTGGGCAAATTCATGGTGCATTATCCACAATGCTGCATTCTGATTGACTGTGCATTATCTAGATGGATAATGCATCCCCAGTAAAGGAGGTTAACTTGTTCCAACGTTTAGACTTTGCAATTGATGTCCCTATGTTATTAGGTGGCGGGTGTGTGATTTTTCTGTGTTATAACCCTATATGGCCGTTCAATGTCTCAATACAGCCTAGAGCACTCCCACAGCCATGCCCCGTGCCCTATTCCCTAAATAATTATATAGTCCATGAAAATATCTGAAATGCACAAAAACAAGCACATCCAGAATATAGATATTTCAAAGTATACATATAGGTGTATGTCAAATCCTTTCCCCATATATAGGGCAAAAAAAAAGAGTTGTGTTTCCAGTTTAATGCCTCAAATATCTAGGGTCGGTAGGTCGGATTTTTTTTAAAAAAATTTGTTTAGAATTGTATGGGCAGACATGTTGGATTCTATGATTTTACAGTAGAGTTATGAAAAACACAAGGAATGTGAAGCTCATGTACAAAATATGAATAAATGTTATAAACTGAATACCAATAGATAAAGACCTAGATAAGCTCACGAAAAACTGATGAAAAGTATTAAAATCACAGTAAAAATGCCTAAAAATTGCCAAAAAAATGTTAAAAAGTCACAAAAAAAAATCCAGGATCATCCCTGTTTTGCTAGGGTCGGACGGGTTACTGGAAACAAACCTTTTTTTTAGGCCTAGTGAAACACGAAAACCTACCTGTTGGTATGATGGGGCGACATCTTGGTACCCTCCAGTACAGTGCCGTCAGCAAAACTCGTAGAAGGCTGCAACACACAAAGAGACAGATGATAAATAGTTAATGTACCAGTGTGGTATCTCCTTCAACAAAGTGGCAATACGATGAGGCTGGCATTAAGATTTAATCCAGTGCGTCATCGATATTCTATCCCGCCTACTTCATGTCTCAAAGGGAGGGGAGTGGATTATGAGCAGGAGAGATGAGTGGATCAGTCAGTGGATGGGCTAAAGAAGAAGGGTCTTATCATTGGAAGATATTGCACGAAGAACACTTGGAACCTGTGTTGATACAGTGCTATACCTCTATAGAAACACACATCTGTACATGTATATACTGAGATATGCATGTGTCAGAAAATAAGCCACAGTGTATGTTCTCCATGCAACATATATAACGTTGTTATAAGGACCTCATGCTGTAAGTTACATTAAGTGAAGCGATATTTGAAGTGAGTTGACTGTAATCTCTCCTGATAAAAGAAAACTGGTCTGTAACCTAGGCTGTACTCTTTAGGGGGTCCCTAAATAATATCGTACGAAATGGAAGTGTGTCTCCCCCTTGCCCATGCCACCTGCCTCCCTAGTGCCACATGGCTGCTTAAGGCGGCACTACTACTCTGTGATGATAATATGCTCTCTGCATAACTGTCGACAGCAGAAACGGGAACAGCTGAACTCAATTGCAGCCACGGGAACACATCAACTGTTCTGAAAGGAATTGGGCCCGACAAGGAATAGGAGACGCGGGGGAGCTGCGAGGAGGTTTTGAAATATAGAAAGAAGAATGGAGGTCCCCAAAGGGGGGCGAAGCAGACGACAAAAATACAATGTACAAGGCAGACGTGAATTGACAGCGAAGGACGCGCAATGTCGAGACGCTACATTTGACGTAGATTTGAAGCAACAGGCGGGAGGTAGCAGTGGGACGCGATATGTAACGCTATATACCAGAATAAATCGAACGCATTTATAGTATATACATACATGTATCTATACTATATTGCAGTAAAACAAGAATAAAAATTACCATAGCAAGCTGGTTCGCTTATTTAAATCTACTTTCAGGGACGTGACTTCATATTGACCGTTCGTTTGATACATTATCGTCCAGAAAATGGATCTGCACTAATCATGGGATCAACTCTTCGGGGGGGGGGGAGGGGATTTTAGGAAGAAATCTATAAAAAGTAAGGGAGCCACATCCCTAGGTTTCATAATTGATATTCTTGAAACGAAATTGCACATAAAACAAAACTTATTCTTTTTTTTTGTCTACACAAAAGAATTCAATGCTTTGAAAAGATTGGAGAAATTTACATACCGGTGGACAAGAGGGCAGAGGCGGTGGTACACTACGGTGAGAGTGGCCCGCCACACTGAACATACTGAAGCCGATATCATCCGGCTGCAGGTATACAATAGAGATAGAAACATGAGAGCTAGGGACTGCCTTATTATCAACCAGCAATCATATACAAAGATCATTTAGTTAACATTATTAGCAATTCTATATATGGACGCTACATCAGTTTTTTTTTCTCAATATACAACATGTTCCTTCGGTGATGATTAATCTACAGCCTATTTACTAGACTAATGAAAATATGATACCATCTAACATCTTAAGGTCTGTGTATATTAAAGAAGGGAATTCAAGGGAATATTGTAGAGACGACATGCGACTTGGATATTGTTTAAAAAGCTTTAAATAGAAGCTATGAGCTGCTCACCTCAGTGCTGTAGAGGTCCTGGTCGTACATGGTGGCAGCCATCTCGGACTGGAAGCGGAGTGCCTCCAGGACATGGTGGTAGTGGGTCTTAAGTTCTGCACTGTACCTCTTGGTGAGCTCATCCAGGGGGCCTCCAGGTTCAACCTGTACAAGAACACAATGCACAAACAGTTAGTTACTTGTTGATGTATTCAGTGAAACGTGTATGGTTGCAACTTTGGATGTTGGAAAAGAAGTTGAAGTAGTTTTGCTGAAATCTCATTTATGATAGATCAATCACATTTACTATTTGGTCATTCATTTACCTCAGATACTGGAGAAAAATGCGAGCAATGCTTCTCTCATGGATATAAGGGAGCGTTTTAGCAGCGTGGTTGCCGTTCACCAACAAACCCAAGGGCAGCCCCCCCTCCCCATCCACCAAGGCCCTAGCTGGTGAATATTTTCGCGATGACGATAGGTAAAAGTGAGTTTTTGTCCATTTTTGTCCATTTAATAGATCAAATATACACCCAAACACATTGACATAAATTTAAAGATGAACTCTGATCAGTTTGAGCTTCCTGTTTCTTCACTCCGGTGTCCTGCCCGCTCTGCACTCGGCCTAACGGCCTCGTGCGGAACGGGCAGGTCACCCTCGTGAAGAAACGGTCAGCTCAAACTGCTCATCGTTCACCTTTACCATTTTCCTCCACAGTAATAAACTTGACTCCACCGGGAATAGTTGAAACATAGCCAAATGTATCATCATAGCAATATAGTGACTGGCACTTTATTTTTACAAGAGACTACTCACATCAACCATAATTAATGTAGCCACATAGATCACAGACTGCTATAGTAGGATGTGGGGGGGGGGGGGGGCTACATGGGAAGCAGACGACAATGCCACAAAAAGGGCGCCATTTTCCTGAATTACTCTCTCGGCGGGAGGCTTAAACAGCTATAATTTACGACGCGATCAGTGTATCACTAAAATCACCCGGCATTAAGATATGCTGAAAATGGGTGATTCGCTAGTACACATAAACTGGGTTCTTTACACACAAAAACATATCCAAACACTGGGCTATCAATCACTCTAGTCTCTCGAGGCTGAAAGGAGAGCCCTTTTTAGGAGGGTTACACTTCACTTCAGCATACTAGTATAACTTCAGCGGACGCCTCTATAACACAGCCAATGCCTGATTTACGTCGGCAATGTCATTACTTTTTCATCCCGTCACCACCAGTAACTCATTCTCCCGCCAATAGCCTATGGCCACTGATTGTTATTGATATGGCTATCGGTAACTATTACTGTTGTCGTCTGCTCGAGCCCCCCATCAGTAATTGACGTAATCCCCGCTTTAGTAGGCCTCACAAGCGATATCCTGTGGTGAAAATGGACATGTCAGGCCAATATGCCTGCCGCTATCCATCCCTCCCATGACCAGTCCCTCAAAAACATTGGCAATTTGCACATTTGCAAATGGCGACAAATGTGACTGGTTAACAGCAATATGCCACGAATATTAGTTGATGTATGGTAATGGATCATGGCGTAGCAATCGTAGCTGGGGCAGGTGGATATCATACTCATGGCTAATAGTATAAACAGACCTGACTTATATATGAGGACACTGGAGACATTATGACAATGACATTATTATCACTGACATCATCATAATTACAGAATTGGCTGGTTTGCGTCGGTGTAGCACTAACTGCGATAGATTCTCAAGAAGCTTATACCACATGCTCTAAAGGACCTCCTCATTGTCCATTTTCCTTATCTTCAGTAGAGAGAGAGAGAGAGAGAGAGAGAGAGAGAGAGAGAGAGAGAGAGAGAGGGAGAGAGAGAAGGAAAGAGATAAGGAGGGCTTTTAGATTAGAAGTGCTCAGAACGGAGCCTGAGACAACTGCTGCCTGGTGTTATAGATTGGCATCTATCATCCTGTCCAAGGTGCCAATTTCAGCCTACTACTTACACTCGGTAATTGACAGTTTGGCATGTATGTAGCCGGTATATAAGACTATAGGCATGGATTGTTTGTTAATGCTATATATGACAGACCTACAGTATCATTGATAAAGATGTAGTCTTTCGACATCAAAATCTTAACACATTACTTCATTGGTCAACCTCAATCTCCACCAAATCACCTAATGTATCGAGGTCATTCTCGATATCACATACATGTATTTATATAAAAATGAATATTGTGTGCATTTGATTGGAGCGCCTGTACAATATTAGATTGCTCAAAGTTGTTGTTGGAAAGCAAGATAACATCCATGCAACGATACACCGCTATGAAAGTACGCTGGGCATCTGCGGTCTGTATAACTACGGAACTATGTAGTGGGAGAGAAGCGGGGTAGGTTTCCAGCCTACTATGAAAGTTTACACTCCCTGGCGGCCACAATAAGGTATATCATCCACCATTTTATTCTACTCTGGTCTCCAGTCCATACATACAATTTATTCCCCACTTGCAATACATACTAATACCCCAGGCAGTGACCAGGGTCAGAGACATAGCCACAAACCTATTCACCCCAGCGACTCCTCCAGGGTCTGCCTTGTTACTAACGTCATGACGGATTACAGGATGTGCATGCAGTGGCTAGAAAGGTCGTGGACCCAGGAGGAGACTGGAGGATATCCATCCTATAGGAGTCCCACCCACCGGGTGGAGAGGGCACAGTTCTGTGTGACAGGTCAGTATATCTGAATGAAGGATGGTGTAACTGAGGAGAGCATGGCTTTAATACTTCATTTAAGCATCGTGTTTGGTGTTAGAAACTATGCTCTAGTTCGCGCTCAGTAGATTTTCTATCCTCATTATAAATCTAACCTAGAATATGGGCGAACATGTAATAGTATGTTACACATTTTCACAAAACAGCGTCTCAGTGACCCAAGCGAAGGACATAAGAATGGGTTCCTCAATATGAACGTAGGCTTTTTAATATAATTGAAGTAGAAATATTTAGCCTCTTGAAAAAATAATTAATTTTGATATAGCCTTTGCATCAATATGAGCATTTTTGAATTAGACCCTAGCTCTACAGTTGGCTCAGATGAGCCCTATAGGAGCCTGGACCCATATCCAGTGTGTCCACCATTTTGAATTTCGCTGGTTATGCCAAAGGTGGCAAAACACACTGATAAGGCATTGTCTTGATGGGTACCTTGTCCCTGGATAACATCTACTTCCAGGGACATGCTGGTCCCCATCTTACCAGCTTATCAGTGCAAGTCGCCAGAACCAGCTCCACTCCCGCTTACGCCCAATACAAAACACGCTAGAGTAAGACATGACCAATGACACTGACATGTGACAGGGTGATGGAGGTAATTCTTGTAGGTCATCCGAACAAGTACATAGAGGGTACATGACTTCCCGCTGTGACATTGACAACGTCTACCGTACAGGCTCTAGTGCACGATCTTTACACGGAGGCCATGACCTCAGACATGGGTTAGGGCCACGTAGGGGCCAAATAGATGTGTTTTCATTGAGGCCCTACAATGCCCTTACCACAGGATCCGTTTACAGTTACTCCCTTCACCATGGGACATAGCAACCTGCCAATGAGCGACGGGGTCACGCTAGCCAATGGGGAGACGCCAAAAGGGTCATGTGGACCTCAGCAACCAATAGCAATCGTGTATACAAAGCCTCGACCCTGACTGACCCAGTGGTGTTGCTGTTTAATAGCGGAACCAGACCGGCTGAGAATGTCCACATTCAAACCCAAGACGGCGTGGCTAATCTGAATCTAATTGATACTTTACCCCTGTCTCCACTCCTACCCGGCAGTCATGAAAGCTCTTCTTCTATACAATATAAAATATCAGAATGCAACACTTCTTTGAACACATAAATATATATATATATATATATATATATATATATATATATATATATATATATATATATATATATATATATATACATATATACACACACACATACATACATACATAGATCCATGTATACTATGTACCTTTCTTAGCTGTAGATATAGTTTTCTATAAAGGTAGCTATATAATCCTTATACCTCTAAAGCTTTGCCCTCGGGGTTTATCAGTCAATCATGTGGCTATTTTGGAGATTTTGTAACAACCGATTAGTGATTGGCTCATCCGTCTAAAGTCTCATTTGGTTGCCCTTTTGACCTGTAAAGCTGAATAGACGGTGTGTAAAACACGTATGAAACTCTTGTCCTGTACCTAAACTGGGACTCCGGACGGCCTTCTTAATGCAGGCTATCACTAGCTGGGATCAGTTTCTGGCTGTTTTCTGGAAGACGCGATTAAATGATTAAATTTGAGGACAATAGAAGAACTGGAGCGTCCCTGGGGGAGGTGCCACCTGCATCCAATAGGCCACCATCCGGGTACTGACCACTACACTCTTCACTCTCCGAGCAGATATGACCGACCCACCATACTGAAGCACTGGTCTATTGAATAGACACTAAAGTACCTGCTTGGAGAGAAAGAGGGGTTAAGGTGGGTAATATTGGAATGGGGTAGGATGAGTGACCTTTGACTGCCTCTGTCTGACGGCGCCTTTTCACGCCAGGTCGCGCGTCGATCGGGACAGGTGTGAGAAGGGGGCCAGGTGGGTGGGTTGGTGTCAGGGATGGGGTGGGGGTTCAACGGAAGTGGTGAAAAGCTGGGGTCAGGAGGTTGAGGAGGGTAGGTTGGCAGGAACCTGTATGATGAGAGAGGTGGGATGGTTGCACAGCTATAGGTGTACATAGGTCCACATGAACCCACCCAGGAAGTCGGCACCAACAGAAAGGCAGACCCCTCAATAGCCTCAATAGAGCATGGTGCTCCAGGGACCTCGCTGTATAGTCCATAGGGCTGCCTAGTGGCTTTATGCTGGGTTATGGATTGGTGACAGGCAGTCTTAGCTGTGCTGCAGTACAGTAGCCGTATAATGTAACACCAGGCAGACAGGTGGTAGGCAGGGGGTCGAGGCCGTCCTATTCACCCTCATTCATCACCATCTTTTATACACGTGTCCAGGGTCTGGTGTAAACGAACAGCCCGGACGAACAGTCGTCATCATATCATTACCACCACCCCGACCACACTACCTGGTTAAGTTAAGCCAGGGTGAAATATTCAGTTATAGCCAGCGACAAACAGAAAGCAAACTGAGTTAAGGGTATATAGGATAACCAATCGGTCTTACGACACACCCTAACCCCTCTCTCAGCATAATGGTAAAAAGAGATTGAGGAACTTACAAACTAACAGTTTAGCCGACCTAGAGGAGGATAAATTTTCCATACATACTCAATCAACTGCCTACTGCATCAACTTGATTAAGCACAGTAATTGTTAATGTTCATGGGTGATAGCTTCTTGGTACAATGTATATTTTTATGGATTTTTTTTATTTCCCCTCTCCCATCTGATAATTAAGCTAACATTGCAGTATAAGGATACAACTAGGAATGTACAATAGCTCACTCATCTTATATACCAATATATCCTTCCTGTGCACCCTGATTTCAGTTGACAGAATCTAAATCTAATCTTCATCCCAGCATATCAGCTGACACCCACTAACCCATGATTTTATTGCTGAAGTGTGATAAGGTGTTCAGAACCATTATCATCAATAACAGTTATTTGACAAATTATATTGCCTCAATGGGTTTCACATTTCATGGGATAATATTTCACCCTCCCATTAACTGGCTTGCTGCAATGAAAAAAGGTGGGTGCTAAAGAGTAGGGTTTCCACACTAAAGGGCTGTGTTTCTCTGCTGTGTAATAGACCGTACAAACTGTGTCATATGGTTTTTCAATTAGATCCATTTCAAAAGAGCAGAGGCGAATTATGATAATTGAATCAGGACACGACCTTATTACATTCCCTTTGTGACAATCTAGGTCTCCAAGGGACTAGATGTACACAAGCTAGATTATGCAGTTGAGAAACCAAAAACGTGGGTAAAGAAAAATGAGTCTCAACACTTAACATTTATGACTCAATTTTATGAATTTACCACGAAGTTTTAAAAAATTGGAATGGAACGTTTAGCTGTTATACCTAATTGCATTCGATATGGGTCTTGATATTTCATAGCCCAAATGTATATGAGAAAAAGAGGAACCCTGTTCAAGTCATCTATAACTACAGAAAAAACGGTTCCATGCCTAGGTAAACTTTCCATCAGCACTTTACCACTGACAAAACCTGCTTTATGTCCCCTCCCCCCCCCCCCAATGAGACACATGCACACACCAAACATCAATCCCCAATTCCCACTGACTGTCATTAATTGTGTATGCAGGTTCCATCCAGCTATAAATCAGGTCCAGGCAGCCCTTATTAAATGCTTGATGATGCTAGAATGGACATGGCTGCTGACTGGATCAGTGCAGACCTAGACTCAGACGCTCAGAGGGTAGAAGTCGTGGGGGTCAGTTCGACCGACTGGTTGGTACTAAGAATGACAGCGATTTGCTTGGCTTCATTCTTCTTCCAGTTTGACCTTTTACCTACAAAGGCAATAGAAAAAGTTAACACTGGCTATATCAAATTTCAGTTTATGTATGCAATCCCACGCCATCTCTGATCCATTTTCTCTTTTGTATACAGACTAATCATATTACAAATCAGACAGGACCAGTAGCTTTTTTTTTGGTATGTGCAGAGGTGACGTGTGGAGATATTCAGCAATATAGATCAGATCTAAATGAAATCGATAGCGGGGTAATTGTTAATCTAAAATAGTGGCCCATCGGTGGTAATTAATACCAATTGTATGTGCAGCAGCAGGGGGAGGCGGGTCGTCGTGGCTATCTATACCCGCACCTATCTGTGAGTGTGATACGTATCGGGAAATGTCTGTCCCGTTTTACACCAATAAATAATGGATCCCCTCAGCAGGGGGTGTTAGCCTTAACCCTTTTAGGAGTACATAGGCGTTAACCCTGTAAGAACCACATAGTGATGTAATCATGCATTCGTCGAGATCAGGGAATGTGAGTAATTCGCTAGTTATACATCGATGCATCATGTCGACCCTTTGGGGTGTTTCTGCTTATTGGCAGTTGGTAGTGCTGGCGAATTACTTTCTGGCAGTGCATCAAAATGCATCATGACGGCATTGAACATGCATTTTAGGTATCGTGCCATATTTTATGTGTTAAGAGGGGGCATGGATGGGAAGTGGGGTTGGCGGCAGGGGCACACGACCGCCGAGCAGGGGTGAGGCTGGGCGGGCACTGGGTCAGGCATGGCCAGCTATTGTTTCTGACAGTACCCTCTACCAGAGCATGCCCCCCACAGGCTGCTGCCAAGGCTGAACGCCAAGATACACATAAACAACAATAAACCACCTTGTTGTCGCCTCTACGCCTCTAGGGTGAATCTAGTCTTGATTAATACTCCAAATGCCACATAGGTTCCAGCATATAGGGCTGAGGGTTTGCACCCAAATACTGTATTTTTCTAGATTAAAAGTCAAGGGGGGGGGGCGTAGGAGCGTATAGGGGACCATGTATGGATTTATTGAGAAGGAACCACATCAAATCCATACAGCTTCTTATAGAGAACAGTCAGTCGTTTCTGAAACCTCCCCAGCCGGGAGGGTGATGTGGGCATGGGCAGTGGGGCTCTAAACATATGGGTCATAGAAAATAAGAGAGAAATTTCTCAAAATCACAAAATCATTAAACCTTAGGATATGTAGAAATAAATACAGCTAATTGAGTAAAAGAAATAACTCCTTTATGAAAAATAAAGAGATTTGTAAACCAGGGATCAGAAGTAGGAGGCCTCAATTGGACCCTTATTCCCTGATCTTCCCAAAACATCTCCAGACTGACCACTGACTGAGAGTCCTCTCATCATATCTCAGGCCAGGTAATATCTGAGGCAGTGACCCTACCCTCCCCCTATGCTATACTAGACCCACCCACTTGCTAGCTCCAGGTATTGACATACATGCGTCTAAAATATCTTCTGATGGAAAATTAGTAGGGTATTAGGAGTGTGGGGGACATGATATAGTCTAGTCTCCACAGTCTATTCATAGAATGAGTCTTGAATAGCAGAATCTTTGGTGTAATAGTATGTAGATTTACTTTCCAGCATGAGAATAGGAGGGGAGAAAACAGGAAGTGTCTGTGTGCTTAGCGGGGTGATCCTGGGTGAAAGGCAGGGGAGTTCCTGTCAAATAGCAAGGTATCAAAAGGCCGAGAGTGGGATTTTACTGAAGGGAAAGTGATCCAGAAGACTTTGACAGCAGGGGCCTGATTGAGGTGGAAACCTGTGAACAATAGGCAGAGCAGACGACATTTATTCTAGACGTGTTGTGTTACCAGACAGGATGATTCAGCTACTCTCCACAGGGGGCGCGCCAGTTGACTCAAATAATCCTCCATTGTGGGGCCCACCAGTCGTATTGACCATTTTTAATTGCGTTGTGGGGAGAAATGTTTGTCTTTAAATCGAATAGGTGCAATATTTGCGTTAGCAATGCAATTTTCAGATCGCTCGCACCAGGAAGGTCTTGTCAAATATAACACCGAGTAAACGCGTATTGTTCAAAATACTGATCGTCGGTTGGATTGAACAATAAAACCCTTTTCTAAATGGTTGTCCGAAACGCCTAGTCATACACCTGTCCCATGAGGATCGATTTAGGGCCTTCTTTTTTTCCCTGAATGATGGGAGGGAAATGGAAGTCTCTGGGACTATCGCTCAATAAAGAGTCAATCAGGAAAAGCTTCTCAAGTAGCCTCGGGGCACAGGATAAATGCGGCCCTGTGTCATGGCGTCTTGGAGGTCACACTTTTAGGGAATGCCCAGGGGCACCCATGGACCCAATCCTCGACATCTCCATATTTATCTCTAATTACCTATTGGCGAATGGGAGCAGGGAACGTGTCGGTAATGACACTCAGAGAAAGGAGTTGACCTCGGGCAGACGACATTCTATACATGTTCACTCAGGCCGAGGTTTCCCGCCTTTCCGCCCAAAATGGCAACAAATGACAAAAGATGACAATGCAGGAGTGTGCTGCAGCCTGGACCCTCCAGAGGCCCATTCACTCTGCCCAGCGTTGCAGCCCCCCCCCCTCCCACCCTTCTCCACAACCCCACAGATCTATGTCCCAGATCCCCCCCCCCCTGCTCTCTCCAGCAACCAATGCGGCAATAACTATTACCAACAGCCACTCAAACATCGTACTGCCATTACCATCACAACCCGTGTAATGTACTCTATTATCGCCCAGTTCCTGTCACCCCTCAAACACCCTATATCTGTCCCAGATCTCTGATTTCATCCTGGCCAGTCTGGGAAATCTCAGGTAGAATTCAATAGCACATGCCACGCTGAATTTATACGCTATTTAAAAGCTCATGGTTCAGTGGGCTTCAATTCAATGACACCCTTTTAAAGTGGTCTATACCCCATGGGTAAGATTATAAAAAACCCACGACAATCCTTTCACTGTTCATAGAATAGGTCTTCTACAATCTTTTGAAGTCCATTACGTGGGAATTCGTTTAGATCACAGACATCTTCCTTTATTTTTGTTTAATACTGTTTGGCCCAAAATTGCCTCCAGGCTAAATTCATGGGAAAAAAATTCTCCTGTATATTCCAGCTGTAGGTACCATACCTGACGTTATGTGATACGGAAAGGAAATATTAGCTCTGAGCCCTCGGTCTCAAGCCCTATATTACCTTAGTACCAGACCAGAACTTTCAAATCCCTTTGCACAACATTTACCACATAGAATTATTAATGTTTGTGACATTGATCCTTTCTTTTTTTGTATGCACGTACACACACGTGTTTTCTCCGTTATGTCCCTTGGAGGAAAGCTACTGTAGGCTATATGCAGTGAATATAGCTTAAACTGCCCATCCTACGTAACAAGACACCACCGGCGCCGCTCATGTAAGGCGCACCTGAGGTCAAGGAGATGCTAGAAGGTGCACATGCCATGGGACTGTATTTTGAACGGTTTGGTACTTTTTATAAACATAATAAAAACATCCCATAAGGCACACCCTAGAGTTCCCCTAGGCCAATATCAAAATTAGACCCCCTTGAACTGTGCTCTATCGATCTCTATATAGGTAGTTAACGGGACTTCCATAGCTAATATAAAAAGAAAATTAGGATTTTTTTTTTCAATAGTTTTGCAATTAGGCCTCTGCTATTGCAGGTGCGTGATACAAGAAGATGCCCGATAATACCCTAATTTACCCTCCATTAAACATAGGCGAATTGATCATGATCATTCCTAACTCTGACCAGAGTATATTGAGTAAATACTGATATAGACTAATAAATTACTGATAAATGGTGAGTAAGTACTGACATATTTAGACTAATCTTTGCTGACAAGTAGATAGTAAGTAGTGACATACAATGACCCCTTCCCTCAAACGGCTTTAAACTTAAATTTGCTTCACATGCAGTGACAAATGTGAAGTTTGGATTTTCGAAAATTTGACCATTCATTTTGTACTACAATACACCCTCAATCGAGATTGGATAATAAATCCTGCACCATGTCAAATGATGTCAGTCACAAATAAGAGAGTGATCATTTTTTAACAACGGGGGGGGGGGGGGGCTGGTGGGTTTGCGCGCAGATGTGTGAAAAAAATATCGACCCTCCCCTCTCAAGGGGGTAAAATGTCCCCTTTTAGCCTATAGTAATACGCAGGGTTTTCCACTGAAAACAGATGAAATTATTTTGACCCCCCAATCAGAGGTGTTGAAAAAATTCTGACCCCCCCCCCCCCCGGTCAAGGGGTTGAAAAAATTCTGACCCCCCCTCAAACCCACCAGCCCCCCCCCCCTGTTGTTAAAAAATGATCACTCCCTAAGATGTTTCAAGTCTGAGGGAGATAGGCCTAAGGACCAGATATTCAGTCTCAGATGAATGGAAAAGCCCATCTGTGCTATTGTGAAATTTACACTGGTCATCCAATACATGTTCAAAATAATAACCTATAAATACAAAATACTTTTGTTTATTTACCACAATAATTCTGAGAAAAGTGAGCAATCCAAATTAGAAGCCGACACATCCAAAATCGAGAATGGTCGAATATTCAATTGGCAATCAGAAAAAGAAGGTGGATCTGCCATGATAGAGATCCCACAGCCTCTGCCGTGACCAGGATTCGAACCTGGGTTGTCTCGGCCACAACGAGAAGTACTAACCACTATACGATCACGGCCTTTTGTCCACCTATGCAACGGCAGGTGTAAATGGTATTGTAAATGCCACCCATAACGGTACATTCATACTGCAGCGGGAGTACCGAAATGGCCTGTTTAAGCGCCGCTCTCTGGATAAGCGGCAGACTCACATAAGCGCGGGGTATAATGCTAATTAAATTGAGAAATAAACTATAAATCAGCTCTTCCATAAAGCACCGGTCTTAGGTAAGGGTCGCAGACAGAGTGACTTAGTTTGGGGCTTTTCCATTGGCTGTCGGTATGTGTGATATGACCCGAGGTCATGAAACTGGGACCTTCTAGAGGCCCACCACATGAAAGTCAACGTGACTTCTTAAAACATCTTTTATAGTGTCCAGACTTTCAATATAACATGAATGCTTTACATAGGCAATTGTTTCCTACATGTCTTCTAATAAAATTAGAAAAAGTCAAAAACCATAATGCATACTTTTGATTCTGACTCAGTCTACTTTGGCGGGCACGATCATGTTGCAACTATTGATACATAGTACACAATGTACGTTGATTCTATTTCGTAAATAGAAGATGCATTTAGGCCTTAAACTGACGTAGGTACGCACTGTGAATCCCAAAGTAGGAGTACTTTGGCGTCAAGCTTCCTGGAAAGGGGAAGGTGTGATAGTATGGAGGTTTAGCAAGCACGACGTACGTCACCTTTTTCTGGTTTCACGCAGACGTACCAGTGCTGTAGGTATGCTGGACGTCTGCGTAATATTGCCCACGTAGTGCTTGCTAAACCTCCCTAATATCAATTCCCCATTGATTCTTCACACAGTATTGGCTGTAGACAAAGCTGCTATATTTGTGTATTTTGCACAGGTAGATGTGTGTACTTGTACTTATTTCCAATATTACACACCACTGGTCCGTGCATCACCTGTCCCATGGACACAGGAGGATCAGGCAGCTACTAAGCCTCCTAGATCTGTATCAATAACGCATGTTTGCCTCGCCACACCTGATTCATTTTGGTCACACCTTGAGCTGACAACTAAATATGCAGTGGCGCCTGCCACCTCTGCTGATATCACCAGATCTAGGCTATAATACTTCCTGCAGAGATGTCAGTTCGATATTTGGCGAAACTCTGAAAATTATTTTTGGGCACTTCAAAAGTGGGGTTATACCCTAATCAGAGTGACAAATACCTTCAAAATTAATCACTTAGGGTTGGGTGTATCTTTAAGGATTATCAGAGTTATAAAAAATTCATTTTAATTTTTCTTTTATTATTATTTCTGTAGTAAAATATCACCTTTGAAGCTCTGAAATCAGAGAAAATCTGAAACTCTGTCATCTCTGTTCCTGTAAGTTGGTACCGCCCTACTCTCAGCTGACTAACTTACTACATCCTTTTTTTTAGCTTAAGTGGGGTGGGGCTGATAGTCTGATAGGCCCTATATAAAGGCCTTATTGTAATCTGTGGAAGAAAGGCTATTTCAATTCCAGAACATGGTGGGCCTAACAAAGGGAATATGAATAGAAATGCAAGAATGCTATTTCAAACAACCATCTCAATAGACCATCATAGGTCTTTATGTTAGGCCCCAACGCTGACGTAATTCTCGGAAAGAAGCCGTCAAATCAACTAAAGCAAGTAAATGGACCATTTTGTCCAAGCCACCACTTCCCTGCCTATGGTCTTGCCTCCCCCATCCCACCTGCAGCAGCACCTCACTGTGCCAGCTGCCGCCTCTCACGGTCCACCACCCAAAGTCACACACCCCGGCAGACAGGCCACTTTTACCTCACACCGTTAATCCACAAAACAATGTGAAAACAAGGCGTTGTGCACAGGAACAGGGGCAGTGGGACGCAGCCTAGAAGTGGTAAGTGCTACACATTGGCGCAGTCCGACCGGAACACGCACCATACCGCCCTGCGCACGCGCACAAAGACATGCCACGTGACCCGAGAGGTGAACGTGAGGATGTGACGTTAGGTGTGACGTCATATGGCTGGCATGCATGACGTAATCAAGAGTCAGCTGAACTGGGTCGTCTAGTGTGCGCGACTTGAAGGGGGGGGGGGGGTGTGAATCAATCAAACTTTGTGAATTGCACAACATTAGGCCATTGGAGGCCCACTACAAGCCTACAGGGGTACAGGTGATCGATACAAAAAAAAATCACCGAAACCTTAGAATGTGCACAACCTGAATTTTTGGTAATCTATAGGTAATTTTAGAATTGAAAATACCTGAAATCCAGTAAAACGCTGAAGACTTTTACATCTGGTTTTGAATAGGCCTACCTGGCCCTACCTGGTGAACAGCAAACACGCATGAATTTTTTATCTGTGCATTGTAGGCTCAAGCTCATGATTTTGCAACAAATAAAAGTGAAAGAATCGTAAAAAAATAAATCTTTCTTTTCTAATAATTTTATTTTATCAATTGCAATAGAAAATATAGGTCTTCAGGAACATGCACAAGAAATTTCCTGATATAGCTACATTCTTTCTTGGGAAACTTTTATCATGAAAATACCTTGTAAGATCATAGTCTTTCACCTAAAATTGTAATGTTTTTAATAATGGGCCCATTGCTAAACAACCTTTTGGAATAGAACAAAATGAATAGCACCATTGGATTCCTTGGTATCGATTTAGGGGGGGGGGGGTAGGTAGCCTTAAATTTTCCATAGGATGATAATTACCAAAGCTAGAGCCTGCCACATTTTAAATTCTCCTGTACTTCATATGGCTCCATATGACCCCATATGGCATAACGGACACGTAACGGACACTCTTAAGTTGGTCGTTTAGTGACATTTAGATAAAAACACCTTAAATATGCAGAGAATGCACAATTTCAGGTAAAGTTGTCTATTTACATCTACAGAAAATTTCCAATCATTCCATGGCATTTTCAACCTCTCTCTACCTGATTTGTATTTTTAAATATTTTTCTTAGAAAATTATTAACAGATTATTATTTCAATAAAAATCCTTTGATCACATATTGGGAATGGCTATAATATCATCAAGGCCTATATCATGGAAAGGTATCTCATTTGTAACAACATCTTTTTCTCTTTATATTTTCCAAATGAAATTTTAGTAGTGCCTTTGTGACATTCTCGTATATGGAGTCAGAAACTCATGAGCTTCACCCTGTAGGCTTGGACTGGGACTGGTATCTGGTGGATACAAAAGTCATGTAACTGAGGGCCGAGGTGCGTCCTACTGCATACCGGTACGGGTCTAAATGAATAGGGTCCATTAGGGTTTGTGTTACGAAGGTGCTCTATCAGGTTCCTTAGTTCTAAATAGACCCTTGACATCGTCCTTATAGTGACTGCGGGATGAGGGGCTCACGTGGATTTCTGTGCTCCACTTTTCTGTGTGCCCAATGTCCAATATTAGCACCAAGTACACCTGGTAGTGGCACACAATAAGACAATGGTCCTCCCTCCTCCTCTACACCCTCCTACTCCATGGTACACACAGCTACCTTTGTGTACTGGAGGTACCACTGTCTACAGCTGGTGCCCAATGTGTGCTGTGCTGCTGTGGGTCTGGGGAAAACGTTCATTGCTTGCCTTCTGATCTTAGTGTGTGTATCTAGAGTAGCAAACTCTGAGACTGTTCTTTTTGATTGAATAGGTCCTAGGCATGTATATAATATCAAAAAACATAGTCGATTACAGTAGGCTATATAAGCCTGCAATAGCATTGTGTTGTAGTTTTGACTGAAAGCATGATTGTTATTAAACTGCAGGGCAACGATTTTTTAAAAGTTGTTTCGGCTTTATTACGGTCTGATGTCTAGAACTGAATTATCCAGAAGCCCATACTAACTATAATGAATTGAGAAAGTACCTTTTATTGGTCGATAAATGCCAGCCACCCACGTGATACAGAAGCATTTTACTGACTACCTAGCCGACCATGCTTCCTATGTACACTGCCATGGTAGCTCCATTAAAAGGCGACTTTAATGGACATAGAACATTAATAATAGCAAAACCGTGTGTACATATGATATATGATGTCGGAGCATACGGCCCAAATTAGTCGTCCGTCGATAACATTGGCCTTTATTACTCCCCAGTGGAGGGGATAATTTAATGATCCAACACGAATATCATTAGTGGCAAAGGGGTGGAGGGCTGGGGTCCCGTTCAAATCAGTCTGGCCCTGATGAGAGTCTAATAGATTCAATCAAGCCTTAATGAAACCCAAACATAGCCTCACGGGAGGGAGGGATCCACGGTTATTCCTAAATGTAGAATAGAACAACGTGGGCCCATATAGAGGGGGACATTAGGGGTGGAGAGGTTAGGCCAGCAGTGACCGGTCAGATAAAGGGTCGATTGGAGTGCAGTATAGTGATCGGGTGGGGAGGGGCTGCAATCAATCTTATCAATCAATTATCAGTGCTGCGTTTAGGGGTAGACGTGACAGGTCCTAACATGGAAATGGTGATTTATTATTGGATCGTGGATTAGTTATCGTTTGAAGCGCCAGCATTATGCTCTAATTGACGGATAATCACCAGAACCTACTGCGAACTTCAAACAGTAAGCTCCGCTACCATTCCCACTCTCCCCTCCCTTGTGCCCCCCTCCCTTGTTCCAGGCCGCCCCCGCCCCCCCCCCCCAATCATCACTTGTTTCCTCCAGGGCTGCGTCGGACACATACCAGTTCCCATGCAAGAAGGGCTTTTTGGGGGTGTTGAGTTATGGATATCTTTCATTACCAGCTTATAATCACACTCTCCCTATACTACTTACAAATCAATAACTGAAGAGAAACACCCCACACTCCTTCAGTCTTTGCTCAATGCTTGCACCACCCCTCTCTGTGTCCGCCTTATAATTAAGAAACAAAGCTAGCCTTAGTTTCTAATAGGAATGCTAAGCTGATGTGTGTTTTTATGGAGGCCATAGCAGAGGCTTGCCTGTGGCGTAATCAGATTTTAACGTTTATCAACCATTCTCTATGCCATTAAGACCCTCCCCCACACTTTCCCTATCCCCGTCTCTTATCCCACCAGCAGCACAGTCATGTTCTATATGAGCTGGGCGGGAGTGGTGCGATTTAAGTTCTACGTCCGCCGTCTGTGGGCAATGCACTGTTTTCCCAATTGATTTCCTCCAGAAGGTGGCTCACGATGAAAGGAGCTGGCGTCGGGTCGGCAGACGACGGAAAGGAAAGACTTTCAATTACTTCGAAGCAGCCGAGTCTGTAATCATGAGGGCAAAAGAGAAATTCCCATCGATTGCGAACGGGCACGTCTAAAGGCGGCCTGAGTGAGTATGACATAAATAGCCCTTCTCTCATTGGCGGCAACTCCTCCTGGAGCAGTTCTGGGGCGCCCTGGAGGAGGTATATTGACATAGCCCGCCTTATTTGGCATGCGATCACAAAGAAGGGCCCTCATTTAGTTCTAATTAATTCACGGTCACGTGGGTCTACCGGTGGGATTGATTGTTCCAATCGTTTCCCGCCCAGACGACAATAGCATTATTGTCGTCTGCTTGAGGTGTTTATTGTCAGCCAAGTTTTAATAACCATTAACTCACAGCATCGGTGTCTTTCGAAGACAAGTCCTCAATGTTATTTTATAAATAAAAAAGTCATGCAGTTTATTCTCACTGGAATTAGATCTACTAGACACAGATCCTATATTTATATGTCAGATAATCAAGGTCGTACATGCAGTCTTGATCTTGTTTGTTTGTGTACCTGTCATGATTGGTGTATCAGTGGTGAAAAAGGAACATCAGTCAGAAAAGGGAGAGCTGAAAAGTCATCTAAAAATATAGTACAGCATTTTGCAATGCAAGTAACTCGAAAGGGCACTTAATCTCTACTTTTTGGCCCCTTCTGATACTAACCTCATGTTTTCTTCGAGCAATATCACTGTCAATGGTTAAGCCTATCGAGAATACACCCATTATCGCTCGCATGTTTCATTGGTGAATAACTCCTCTCCTGGCGAGTTAAGCATTGCACAATATCAGCAGGTGTTGAATAAGGATCCAGATTAACCATAAAAAGGCATGGGACACTGTCATTCTCCTCCATTTTGTTATAATCCAGCAGTTTCGATGGCACCGTGAGTCGATCATCTCGCTGTCCGCCATTTTGGATTTTGGTTCTATCTGCGCATGCCCGACCCAATTTCCATGGGGATTTGGGTCGAACACATACTTTTTTATCTTTTTAATAAAACATATCGATTCAAATCATATCCTTTGTCCATTCTTTATCATATTTCTATATTATAACACTGAATAATTGAAAAAAAATTAGTAACCACGACTTTTAGACAATAGAGACGCGCGGGCGGATCGAATGATGGCAAATTCATCAACATTCATCAATTATTTGCACCCCTCCGGACCAAAAATGTGGGAATGTTTAGTTTTTTGCACCACCTATGGGATTTAACATAGGGCTAAAAACGTCTTACTTTTTTCTCACTGTTAACCTACTGTTTAGTAGGCACTGAATGGGTGTCTTTTTTACCCAACTCTTATAACTCGTCTTTCGAGTTAATAACCACCAACACATGGCCCAATCTGGAGGGCACTAACCGGGAGGACAAGGCTCCATCCTCAGCTGCTATGCTACATACATACATATATATATATATATATATATATATATATATATATATATATATATATATATATATATATATATATATATATATATATATGTACCATCACCTGCTACTTCCCTGGCGGCAAGGGGTTGTTACTGAGAAACACATGTGGCAAGTTACGCCTCCCCTCCCAAACAATACCCATCCCTGATTTGTTCGCTCGTACATATCCTCCACTGCAGAGCAATTAACATCTCTGAGGTACTAAGAGACAGACATAGAGCTACATAGGCCCTATCGGTAGGCCTCACAGATCTACATTCAGGATTGTATTATATATAGATAATAAGATAATGTACATTATCAAAAACATATGTACTGCATTTTACATGGCGCCCCCATGAAAATGCTGTCTGCTTTCCCTTGAGGATGGGTCCTTGTTGTTGACCAATCAGTGCCTTTTGGGAGGAGTGGGATGTGCCTGTGGGCTATACCAAGATAGCGGATTGTCCAATGGGCGAGGCCATTGCTGGAACTTGTTACCAGCGTGTTATACTGATAAGAGCTACCACATGGGTACCTGTTGCCCCCCGAGAGGCCCGCAGTGAAGAGTTAGGATTATTTCACTGGCTGATAATTAATCCCGCTAAGTCGGTATAGGAATAGAGCAGTCTCTTTGTGGGGAAGGTTAGCTTGCTATATGTAGACGTCTGATATACTGTATGGCTGAACCATCTGACACATAAGCCGTGGGCACGGACCTGTGGGAGCAGACTAGCCTATGACATATGATATTGGAATGTCTAGACTGATATTTCTGTGAGGAAAGGGGTGTATTGTTACAGGAATTGTAATTGCATTTAGCATTCTAATACTAGAGAAAAGCGTTGAGACGCTGATAACTCGGAAAGGCCATCTATTTCTTTTCTATTGTTTTTTTTTCCATGGGGTGGGGGTGAGCATTTACCAGGATAATATGGTATACATGTAAAGTATTACACTATTATTAGAGGTGGTGCCAGCTTGGGTATTCATTCCAAAAGTCTGACATCAGCACTGCCATTCATAGGCCGTGGTTTACACATTGGTAAACCATCAGAAAAGAGCGGGGGAAAAAAGGTATCCCAAATGGAATGTGTATTCTTCAGACTTAGGACTCACCAACACTGCATATGGTAGAGCAATGCATGAACCTATCAACACAGAAATCTCTACCCTAGATGGAGTAATTATGGTATACATCAAACCATGGAGGCTTTTTTCACTCTATGATCAACCTTAAGAGTATATAAAGTCAGGTCATTCCAAATGTTTATTCCTAACAACCACACTCATGCAGAAGCACCTTCCTCCAGTTACTAGCTGCCCTTTGAGAGCTCACATTAAGCACCTTAGGCATGAGGTCTGGGTGCTAGGTAACATAGGCAGGGAGGACAAGCACACAATAGGATTACAAGGCGATCCCTATACCCACCCCCTTCCCTCTCCTGGGTCAGCACTAAATTAGATCAACTGCCATACATCATGAGAAGGGAGTGTGCAGGGCCTGCTCAGCATGTGCTTACCATAAACACTCTGGCCTAAACCCCGATCAGCTTTTGTATAGGATTTAGGCTGGCTATCAAAGGCCTAGGCTGACTACCAGTAGGCCTAAGTCTGCCATCTTTTCATTTTACTGTACTCGAGGATGAGCATTGGTAACACATGGTGAGTATAGACTGAAACACTTAGAGTCCCTCTACATCTGCGGCACCTGTTTCGCTTATGACATCCATGAAAGAGTGGTACATGTATCGTATTTTCGATTTCAATTTAGGCCTACTACATGTACCTGTGAACCTATTCATCAATACATAGAAATACATTTGAGAAGACAACGTGTTTTTCAAGGTTTTGACGGTATTTCAAATTGCCAATTGCATATTTTGATATTTAAGTCTAGCCATTTTCTGTTTTGGGTTATTTTCATAAACCACTCAGGCGCATTATACTGCAGGCGGCCTGTACGCAATTTGAAAAGGTCCTACTACCTACAACAAATCGGCCCAAGAAAAGGGAAAGACATTTCTTCTTATATTCAAAAAGCGATGACCTAGATTGAAGTAGAATTGACCTGCCAAACTGACGCCACTGCCTCAGGCTTACTTTTGTCCTGAAGGCTGACCTAAACAGCTAGGTTTCTCCCCTCACCCCCCCCCCCCCATTCTTGTGTATTTGGCCCCATAGGCCTAGAACCAGGTAGCAGCAACCCAGACAAAGATGCGCCGCCCTGCGGCGACCGCAGTCGCCACTTCCGGGTCAATCCGCACCGCCACCTCGCGGAACGCCGCAAAGACGGGCAGGTGTGAAAATGGGTGTAGCGGAGAGTATGAAGGTGTGGCGAGTGTGAAATACTGAAGTCGCTTCCAAGACTAACATTACAAGATGAGTGTCAGATCCCCCAGAGCTGAATGGAATGGGGAATGGTGCACGGCCAGAACGGTGGAAACGCAGGGTCATACTCTTTCAACAACATTTATAAAAAGGCATCATATCTGAAAGAGATCAGAGCCAAGGAACTTGAACTTTCTTGTCTAAGATTACAAACTGGTAGATTAGTTAACGATGAAGAGATTTTATCCTACTTGAAAATTCTACCAAGAGTGTTTATCGTTCTCAAACTGGATGGTAGAGTACAATACTCTGGATATGTATGCCGGGGTATATGCTTAGGCAAAAAAAAAAAGTTGTGTTTCCAGTTACATGCCTCAAATATCTAGGGTCGGTAGGTCGTTTTTTTTTTGTTTTTTTTTGTTTTTTTTTTATCAAATTCTGTGTAGAAATGTATGGGAAGATATACCACATTCGTAATTTTTATGGTAAAACTATGAAAAACATGAGAAACGTGAAAAAAGATATGCATGTTAAGCTATGACTCAGGACCAACAGAAATGTCGATGAAAATATATGAAAAACATGAAAAAATATACGAAAAAGTTCTTAAAAATATGAAAATTCTCAAAAATTGAAATTTTTAGGGTCGGTCCTGTTTTGGTCGGTCGGGTAACTGGAAACACAATTTCCCTTTTTGTCTTACCAATGACAGTATGCTGGGGCCTACATCTTTCTGTCACTTTGTCTATATCCACATTTCATCGATTCTCATGAAGTCCACAAATCTGAGAGGAAACAAATCATTTGGAATATAAATCAATTGTGATTCATATCAAACTATTCTTTTCACACAGAGATACATCGTTATTCACAATGATTTCATATCATTATGTCAACTCCATACACAGCGAGAATTACTCTCTGTGTACACTTGAAATGTCAGCAGACGACTTTTCTTAAGACGTGACGTCACAAAAGGGCACGTGCCTGTGGCCGCGGGTTGTTTAGACTGTGCGACATGATCGTCGCGCCACCACGTGGCGGAGGGAGTCAGATGACAGCTTCATTACAGAGATCGTTTGTCTCCATTTCTCTCACCGGAAACAGTCGCGTGTGTTTATAACACTGTCTTTTTTTGTGCTTTGTGTATCTACCATGCCAGGTACTGATGTCTTCTTTTCACAGATGGTAAGACCAGAGTATTTTAGCTCTCCCCTCTCTTTCTGGACTTTTTAATACATGTTTCATTTTTAGCCTCTCTGGCCTTAATAGTCTAGCCCGGGTCTAGCTCAATGTTATCTAGACTGGATACCCCCCGACCTTCCCAAACTCCGTTTCCTTTCTCTCCCGCTACATACGGATGCAGAGAGATGCATAAATGTTATCCAATTTAATATTTTGCTCAGTGATGTCTACTTTATTGCTAAAAAAGTATGTCTACTTTATTGCTAAAAAAGTAATCAGTATACATGGATTTGAATGCTCTTTTTTTCTGTACTGTTTCCAGTACTTTCATGTATACGTTCTCAATAATCAGGCCCGTTCAAGACGAAGCCCTTTTAAATCTATGTAACGGTGGGCTTGATTTAATGAAACTGTGGACTAGGGACCATCCGATGTACATATCTGTTGACTGGGCAAAAAAAAAAAGAAGTTGTGTTTCCAGTTACATGCCTCAAATATCTAGGGTCGGTAGGTCGGATTTTTTGTTGTTGTTGATTTTGTATAGAAATGTATGGGCAGACATGTTGGATTCTATGATGTTACAGTAGAGTTATGAAAAACACAAGGAATGTGAAGCTCATGTAAAAAATATGAATGAAAGATATGAACTGTATACCAATAGATAAGGACCTAGATAAGCTCCTCGAAAAACTGATGAAAAAAATATGAAAATCACGGGGAAAATACCTAAAAATGCCAAAAATTGTTAAAAATTCACAAAAAAAAAAAAAAAAATCCAGGACCATCCCTGTTTTACTAGGGTCGGTCGGGTAACTGGAAACAACCCTTTTTTAGGCCCTGGCTTGCAATCCTAACTTAAACCAATTAATTGCCAGCATCTACAATTACAGTAATTTCACCCACAGTTGGCCAAGGGAGTTTACAATAACGGAAAAGGAGTGTCCTTCACACATCAACACCCTGAATCAGTGAACTTAATACAACGTCATTTTACAAAGCCAAAAGCTAATAACAAAAGTCATATAGTTGAGTGGCTTGGTGGAATAAGAATAACAACATGATGCTTGTTAATCTAAATATTCATGAGCATTGACACTCACAATTATGTACCACCAATAAATCATCATTAATTCCATACTAGTCGCACCATGTTACTTATATGAGTCATACATGTAGTCAGAGTTATAACTTTAAAGAGGATGACCCTGCTTTCAACATAATAGCTGGCCTCGATCTGCATAGGGACAAAAACCAATAGTAACTAGTCATTGTCCATCGGCCATAATTATATATGACTCAGTATGATTGACATGCTATGGCTACGATTGTCTCCCCATTCACATGCAATCCACATCATGTCACTAACAGCCACTCGATCACCATCCTCTACATCATACACATTGGCTAGCCCCAAGTGAACTTTGAAGCAGGAATGGCTAACGATTATCCCACATGACCTATCTTCTATTAACTACATTTATGTTGTCTATTTTTAGATATTGGCATGGCATGAAAAGTGAGAGATGAAAGGTTGGGAAATAACGCCAAGAATGTGATTAAATTTTGAATAACCTGACGCATTGTCGATTCAGAGGTGGATTGGGCGCTCTTGGAGGCTCCTAACTTTTACGTATGTTATGTCACAACGCCGCAGTGTTGAAGAGTCCACTCATGTTCTACGGCCGGCAGGTACTAACAGTCAGAAAGTAACAGATTTTCTAACATTGTTCCTTGTTTTTTTTTTGCAGTTAGTATTAAATGGATGGACCCGTGCAGTGCCGAGTGTATAATGACTAACACATTAGGCTATAACTGCCAAGAAAGAAGGACCCTTTACACAGAAAACACAACTGTATGCCACAGGAAATTCATAACAATGCCCAGTATAACAAAATGAATATTCCAGGCACACAATATAAACCTACTACATACCAAGTTACACAAAGTGTGACATAACCTGTGGGTTTGATGAAAAGCCTGGCATCTCACATACACTATAGTGTTGTTTCATTGATCTTTCTTATAACCCTGCGCGTACAGCATAACATAAGACTAGCCTCATAAGAGAGGCGTGATATTCGTGTATATATATATATATATATATATATATATATATATATATATATATATATATATATAATGATGGGGCTATATCGAGAGCATCCACCATCATATAACATGCACGCACGTATATATTTATCTATCTTCAAGACAGCTAAGCAAACATGATGGTTACATCGACAGGACCTCAATATTTCCTAAACAGCCTGATAGGCTCCCCGAATACACACAGAACGGCATAACAATCATCTATAAATTATATTCAAATAAAGAGAACCACTTATCATTTTACAAGAGCAGTCTGCACATGTCCTTTAAAATCAAGTAAAAAATCAACCTATTCTTCACACAGAAATCCCCACTGATTGTATGTATGATGACTAGTCCTCCCTATATGTAGAGGGGCGGGGTCGGGGACTGTCGGTCGCTAACAGCTGGGCAGGGTGGGCGGGTTACAAGGCGGGTTATCAGTTGTGGGGGGATTTAACACTGTAACCCAGACCAATGACACCCCAGGCCCGCCACCTATCACACTTAAAGGTCTTTGAAGTGTGGGGGTCCCCAGTGGTGGGGGGCCTGAGGCGGTCACGGGCTGGAGTTGAGCATCGCCCGCCCCTGGGGGAAACAGAGGGCGGGATGTAACTGCAGGCTAAGGGGGCATGTGAGGGAGTCTGAGGGGACCATGTGTGGTGAATGGCTGATTCACAATCACAGGCAAGGATTGTCAAAGAAAAAAAGTATTGGCTTTTGTGATAGGGAAGACTATTTTAGCTGACAGAAAACGTGGGTGGGCTCTTTTTGTCCTGGTACACCTCGGCTGTAGTTAGAAAATGAGAAGGACACCAAGACAGGGCAGCGGTAGAATTTAGCTTCATTTTGATATGTTGGTCGGAATACTCTAGATTTGGTCCCAAAATGATGAGTGTGGGTGTATAGATGAACTGTTATGGTATGGTAGGACCAGTGTGCTGGGTATTTGAGGGATTGTGTTATCGTAGTAGTACAGGGAAGAAGGAAGTAGTATGGGTGACATGGTAGAGTCATGCAAAGGACATGGTAGTAGTATAGGCGAGAGGGTAGTAGTAGAGGTGGGAGGGTAGTATCCTTGGGGATGAAGGTAGTAGTGTAGGAGATAGGGTAGAAGTAAAGGGGACATGGTAGTAAAATGTAGTAATGCAAGGGGGAGGGTAGTAGTAAAGGGGAGAGGGTAGTAGTATAGGGGAGAGTGTAGTAGTATAGGGGAGAGGGTAGTAGTATAGGGAACATGGTAGTAGTGATGCAAACAACGGGATAGTAAAATAGTAAAAAATATATAATATAGGGAGAGGGTAGCAGTATTGGGGAGAGGATAGTAGTAGAGGGGATGGCTAGTAGCATAGGGAACATGGCAGTAGTGATGCAAACGGCGGGATACACAAATGTATTACATGTATAGGGAAGAGGTTGGTAGTTTAGGTGAGAGGGTAGTATCCTAGGAGGAGAGGGTAGTAGTATATGTAAGAGGGTAGTATCCTGGGGGTATAGTAGTATAGGGGAGAGTATAATAGTATAGGGAACACGGTAGTATTAATAGACAACGGGATAGTAAACAAATGTAATAATATGGGAGAAGGTAGCAGTATAGCTGAGAGGGTAGTATCCTGGGGAAGAGGGTAGTAATATAGGTTAGTATCCTGGGGAAAGAGGGTAGTAGTGTAGGGGAGAGGGTAATATCCTGGGGGGAAGAGGGTAGTAGTATAGGGGAGAGGGTAATATCCTGGGGGAAGAGGGTAGTATAGGGGAGAGGGTAATATCCTGGGGGAAGAGGGTAGTAGTATAGGGGAGAGGGTAATATCCTGGGGGAGAAGGGTAGTAGTATAGGGGAGAGGGTAGTAGTATAGGGGAAAGGGTAGCAGTGTAAGGGGCATTGCAGTAGTAATGCAAAGGAGGGTAGTACTTAGTGCAGGAACATGGTAGAAGTATAGAACAGGGGGTTGGGGTATAGGACATATCGTTGTAGTATATGTGTTAAGAGGAAAGGTAGTACAGGTAGTGTAGGAGGGGAGGTAAGTAGTATTGGGGACAGGTTAGTAGAATAGGAGGCAATAGGCCTATATTGTAGGATAGGAGGGAGGGTAGTATAATAGGAGGACAGTAGTAACGAAAGGGAGGGGTTAGGCAAGTGATGAAGGGGAGCGGTTAGCAGTATAGGACAGAGGACTGGCTTGATGTAAACAGGGTAAGGGTGGGAGTGGGGTAAGAGGAAGGAGAGCAGGTGGAACTCGTGTCCAGCTAACTAACATCAATCACTTCCAGCGTCCGCACACCTTCAGTGCTAACAATCAAACATCCTATTGAGGTTAAACCTATACATCCACTGAGTCCATGTAACAGGCCTTATTACCCCTGCCAGCCAATAACACTGCCTACAACTAGGCCGCTTACCTGTTAACAAAGGCCAGGTGGTCGGCCAGCGATATAAGTGATAAAAGCCAGCAGCCAAACCAAGGCTTCAGGGCATGGGGAAGGCAGAAGTGAGGGTCCATTCATCAAGGGTTGGCAGGGTGCTATACTTAGATGCCTGTTTAAGAACAGGTGATGGGGGACTAAATCACAGAAAGGATCTCACTATATGGCGCATACAAATAGGCCTATAACTAAAACCACATCGGTGCTATAAGTGTTGGAGGAGGCTAAATCAAAACCAAGGTTACTACCCATGACTTTTGGTGTGTTTTTTTCTTTCTTTTTTTTTTTTTTGGGGGGGGGGGGTGGCGTGGGGGTGGGGGTCCATAATCGATATCAAGTGAAATTTATAAGGAAATATCTCGTTGAGTAGAGCACAGGGGTTTAAGAACTCTGGCACCCTATCCATCATTGCTCATTAAGTTTGGTTGCGTGAATATCGCAATCAGGAATACCTGTAGGTCTACTTCTACAAAGGTTAAAGGTAGTATGCATTAAAAATGCATAAATGGAATGAATAACCCCGGCAAAGTCTGAAGTAGGTTCATATTGATTTCTCATCACATCTTCGCCAGTTTCATCAAGGTTATTATATAATTATTCTAAATGTCTCATAAATCTGAACTGAAATAAATAATGCAGCTTTTGTTCAAAACATCTCGCATTCAGCCACACTAGCCACTTCACCTATGCAATAACAAGAGAGTGGCAAACAATAACGCCTCGGAGTGGTTGAATACTGAAGCCACTGAATTATTACACCGGGGCGTAGATGCTGTCAAAATGCATTCTTTGTTTCGGAGGGGTTCTGTCATTGTTCACTGAAGTGAAAGTGACAACTGCATGACTGCTCGCACCCTCCCCGTCACCCCAACTTCATCCTAGGTTATCTCTTCTCCAGTTTCCTCCTATGCAGTACTGTCCTGTTCGCGGTGTGCCCTGCTTTACTTCCAATTTACCAAGCCCTTCTTCACTACTCTCTCTTGTTTCCTTCCCTATTGCTCAAACCTTCCACCCTTAGATGCTCGAAACGCTTGCAGGTTTAAAGCTATCCATTCCTCCCTGCCCTCTGCCTCTCCCATCAGTTAGGCTTCCCACTGCAGCCCGGCAGACGTATGCCATCACAAAGCCCACCAGTGTTTGTCATCCCTTGTCCTGTCAGCACCATGGCCAACACCAGTAAACCTCACCCCCCCAACCCCTCAATGCAGCCCAGCCTGGTTAACCCAGGTGTGCCAAGGTAGATACACGCACAACCTAATCACCAGCTGACAGCCAGGGTAAGGCATTAACTTTTCATTAGCTTTTTAGGGTGGCTGGAGTTGTCAGAACGAGTGCCCCCTTACCATCAGAGGGACTCCCTTTTTAGGTGCAGTCATGGAGACAACCAAGTGGAAGGAATGCACCCGAGTGATCTCTATAGTTGGAATATTGGGCTGGGCTGGATGGGGAAGGTTAGCTCTAATCAGTCCAAGTCAGCTGGTGGAGAATCGTACTAGGTTGACCTCCTTGTGGTGGAGAGTAGCACAAAAGGAGTTTGGCATGGTCTGTATGTGTAATGGGGTACAGAAGGGCCCGTGTGGAAGAGTTTGTTGTGTCCTGAATATGAGTAATGCATGTAGGTGAAGGGAAGAGATAATAGAATTGTTAATGGTCTGGGCTGTAATGTATTGTATGTGTACTGGGTGGCTTAATGAATGACATGCAGTGGTGATAGGGCTATATTAACGCATTTATGGAGATTCTCAAGAATTTTATTTTTCATGGCCTGATTGAGAATTTGAACTGCTAAAGTATGTATTTCTTAACACGTGCATCAAAACACGTGGCCTCATTAATTTTCTAATGACATACCACCCTTTTGTTTCTGTGAATTCTGCATCACATTGGTTCATCTAGTGTTACATTTATGTGTACCAGCACTATCATAGTATGTGAGCAGCTCAGGGCCATATCTCTCCATTCTCTTCTTAATACACCAGCTCACTGTGTTCTGCCACTAGGTCAGGGATGTCATACCTAGATGTGGTTTACCTTGGAACTGTGCATGGGAATGTGACCTACACACGCCATAGGTTACAGCAAGGTGGTCTCAAATACAGCCTATAGTTATAATATATATATATATATATATATATATATATATATATATATATATATATATATATATATATATATATATATATAAACCAGGTAACAGGAATCACCTATTGTGCACATGAGTAGTTTTTATCATGTTCAGCCTACATTCACAAACAGCGATATTCTTGCCTTCAGTGCCTTTATAACTCTACATTCCATGTCATGGTAGTTAACACAGATGTATAGAGCCAATAATAGCAGTGCAGAGGGAAACAAAGATCTGTTGTTGATCAATGAATATGCATTTTGTTCGCCATAAATGTGTCCAATGGCATTGTTAATACAGGGGCTATAAACAATATGGAACTTGATTATCGACAATGGAGGATCGATATGAGACATTGGGCAACTCATGTGGTGATTTTCGCCGCAGGGGATGGACCACCATTTAGAATACTAAAACACTTATACCTAAATGATTTATTGTGAACCACATGGACACCATATTCTAAAAGCATCATCATGTGTGATTGATTGAACACCCGCCAGAGTAACCAAACAAACATGGGTCGAATACTAATAAAACGGCAGGAGTTCCTTTCTATCGTAAATATCTTACAACTCTGAATTTATAGATCTACATGAATTACAAATGTGCGCAAAGTTAACCGATTAAAACAGTTGCCCGCAATACTGAACAGGAGAATACCAGTCCCGATTGCCATCTTCCACAGCTCAATGCCAGCTGATGACCACACTGGACATCAACGAGTTAAAGGTATACGATAACAATAATGGGGCTGTTCCTCCAGCCCAGGCTTTTTAAGGTTCCCATGTCTGACCAGCGTCCAATCAATGGGAAGCAATGTGTAGGGGGCAGTAATCAGGGTAGCGGGTGCCCCTGGGGGGAAGGGATCCAGACCTGGACGTGGCTGGTCCCTGGTGACGGATCCACATAGTTACTCGCCTCCGGCAACCAGCGTCTTGTTGAGTTGCTCGCTAGGAGAGGGAGTCAATACGAAGGTCATTAACTGAGTGACCTGTCTGACCTACATTCATACCTCCATTGATATCAGACTAAATTCTTCTAGGTGGCAGTTCAACTTAAGGCCTTATTTTGGATTATGAAATTGATACCTTTGTTAAACATATGATTACAATAAAGGAAACAACAATTTTGGTGTCATGGGTTGGATCTTCTTTTACGGTTTCACGACCAACCTAGTCCAGGCATACTCCTAAAACAGCAATTTCTCATATCGCTTTAAGATAGCGATATTAAGTTTATGAATCGATACTATGTAAGCTATACCCTACATACATACACTGCTTTGTAGGCTAGGTTAATGGATGGAATTATTGTAATATAAGTCCAAGGCTCTATAAATTGGCCGAGGTAAAATGCCAGCACACACTGCAACACTAATGAGCTTTATTCATGTTGACAGAACCTGACAGGATATTGGGTACAGGAAGCCAGATTTTGTAGGCCCTGCCAGTCTACTTCCTGCAAAATAGATCCGGCCCCTTCCTGCCAACATACACAAACACCACTCGTTACTTTAATAGGCAACTTCTGTAAGGAGAAAAAATCCAATGAATTTCCTAATAACACTTTATTTCCAACCAGCCACACAGCACCTACCATAAGTCTGCATCAGTATGCATTTTTTCTCCTCCACTGCCTTCTTTGCCTACATTGCCTGGAGATGTAGGACCAATAAAAGAACTAAACTAGAGGGGAGCTGGTGGGTGGTAGGATGAGGTAGGGGAGCTTGCTTGTCTATGCAGAACATGCGAGGTGGCGTCCGGCTGGTGGGAGGCTACTAGACAGGTCCCTTGTGAGTGGGGCGTGGTCAGGCTGACCAATGGCGTGACCAGTCATAGTGCCCCCAATGTAGGCTTTCTGTCATAAAAGGTCCTCTGGGTCGCTACCTTCCATACAGCTCCATATTAATCTCCATTATTTCTTTTCGTGGCTGGGGCACTGTGCTAGCAGGGAAGGCATAGGTATAGGCATGGCGTATACTACTGAGATATCTTGAGGCAGATGGGGTTTATATGAAATATTTGATCGGGACGTTATATACATCTGTATTCAATTTGGAGATATGATAAAACAGAGATGCAGAGTTCCTCCCCTATAATCCTGTTTGCGATGCCTTGAAAACGCGTACAATTGTTACAATGGCATTTACATTGGTAACCTCAGACGTCAGAGAGCATAAGAACAATCACAAGCCAATCATAGATATGGACTGGAATGAACAGTTTCAATATGCTCAGTGCTATACGAATGCCATTTAGAACTGCGGGAATATCATCCATGGATCTGCACATTGAGGATTTCACCTTAAAGGTCAAACCGCAATCATCAACTACAGCCTGATACTAGCGCCCCCCTAAAAGGCAAGGAATGTCATAATCGTCCCTTATGAAGGCATTGGACTAATCTTCCTGCGTATACATCCCTAAAACCTACAGAAATGGGAGCGTTGGCACATGTTTGCCTTGTGAAATAGTCACTTGGGGTCATTTAGAGGTAAGGCCCTAGTCAACACGCACCTTCTACATCCAGACATATGTCACAGTAGGCACCCCTGGGGTATGTTGGTATAGAAAGTTGTACAGGATCTAATATCGCCGCTACCGATAGGGCCAAAAAGAAAAGAAGATTTGTTTCCAGTTACCCGACCGACCCCAGCAAAACAGGGCCGACTTTTTATTTTACATTGTCTTGTTCCTAAAGACAAATAACACATAAGGCGTACAAGACACACCTCCATGTACATGTATAAGACACACCAAGACTTCATGGGCTTGCCAGAAAAATTCAAAGTGATACACCCTCTGATCTAATCAACGGCTTTTCAGAATAATAAAATAAAAAGAAGAAAACAAAACGTATACTCATTTAAAAGACGAGCATTGTGTGCAAGGTATTACAGTACATGTATTACAACCCTGTATCATGGTCACATATATTCTAGGATTCACCTTGAAATTACGTTTCCTTTGATATATAGCATGCCCATAATAGACAGGAGGAAGATTACCCCGTGGCAAGGGAAAGGCAAGGTTAACAAAAAAATGACCAACCGACCCTAGCATTTCAGATCATGTTACTGGAAACACACCTCTCTTTTTTTTTGGCCTATGTGTTAGAAGATGGACTTTGTGTACTCTCCTCTTTGATATGACCATTACCATTAACTGCTGATGGTAGCAGTCACGAACTAGTGCGGACGGATGATGGGATCATCTCTTACCCCCCACCCTCTACCATCTATGACGGCGGTCCCCATGTTGCTAGGAGTCGAGTACCGACTCGGGATCCAGACCTAGGCTTGTAAGGATCCAGAATCTGGCGCCGGGACGGTCAGGGAAAGGATTTGTGTGGGATGTGGGTGGATCAGAGCCAGCCTGCTCTTCGCCACTGGTGGCTGGGTCAACACCATCATGTTCACTGAAGCCAAAGTACTACTGACCACACAGCTATCAGTCAACACATCTACTGACTAGTGCACAGGTCAGTGGCTGTATATATGTTGGGAGATAGGGGACATGGGGTGGTTGCATGTGTTGACTGATGGTGTATGGTGGGGGTAGGGGACATGGGGGTGGTTGCATAGTCAGTGGGTGTCTTGACTGATGTTGAATGGTGGGGGTAGGGTACATGGACTGGTTGTGGTCAGTAGGTGTGTTGACTGACGGTGTATGGTGGGGTGTGTAGGAGACATGGGGGTGGTTGCATGGTCAGTGGGTGTCTTGACTGAAGTTGAATGGTGGGGGTAGGGGACATGGACCGGTTGTGGTCAGTAGGTGTGTTGACTGATGGTGGATAGTGGGGGTGGTTGTGTGGTCAGTGGGTGTCTTGACTGATGTTGAATGGTGGGAGTAGGGGACATGGACCGGTTGTGGTCAGTAGGTGTGTTGACTGATGGTGGATAGTGGGGGTGGTTGTGTGGTCAGTAGGTGTGTTGACTGATGGTGTATTGTGCAGTTAGGGGGCACGGGCTGGTTGTGTGGTCAGGGTGTGTGTTGATGGTGTATGGTTGGGGTAGGGAACATGGGATGGTTGTGTGGTCAGAACTAACGTTGACTAATGGTGAGGGGGTAAGGGATGCCCTCACCATACACCATCAGTCAACACACCTACTGACCACAAGCCCATGTCGCTGACCACACACTAACTGACCACTCCAAAAGCAGACTCCTCAGTGACTGGGGCAAGGTTGGGACAGCCGTATCCACCACCTCTTAAAACGTGATTTAGGTGCTGCCGATGTTTGATGGTGGTGGGTAGTAGTACATGAGATGGCCGATGTCCAAGGGGAGGGGGGAATGGGGGGGGGGGGGGTCACCAGACGGCCAACAGTTGTGTCCACAATGGTGAAAACGGGGAGGTGCGCGTGCCGACAAGCTAACGGTCACTATGCTATCAAAGCTACCCATTGTCAGCTGGAGTTTTCTTATTGAAATCACCCCACATCTATATGTTTACACACACGTGTGTAGATGTATGCAGGGTCACTAGGGCGACTGGGTGAGTGAAAGGGATGATCAGTGAACACCTGCCTCTGTTGTCACCTACTTAAGTCATCATAGACACCAATATAGCCAAATACACCACCATGCAGGAACGCCAGTGTTGTCACTGCAGCAGGAATGTACAAACTCCTGGGACGGCTTTGTGTACATTAGTAAAAGTAGGAATGTCAGCTATTCCTCCTTCACATATACAGGTTTTCTGTACGTCTGTAGACTGCTAAGATACTCTACCTCCTCCACCGCAGTGTGCAGTCATGTTAACATCCTCCAGCACCTTTACAGCCTATTGATACAATTTCTATGAATCCCCTCCTGGATCATTGTTCATATTAAAAAGGGGTGTTTCTGAAAGGGTCATATGTCACGCGAGACATTCCGTTGGTAGGATCCACATAATAGGAAGTAATGGATGTCATATTAAAATTTTAGCAATGTTTGGGGATGGACCGGTGATAGATGTCCTTAAGTGGTCCGTAGTTATGATATAAATAGAGCCTTTATATGTGCATAAATCAACCGAGGTGACTACAGGTTATAACAAAATTGGGCGTTGTGCATTGAAGCACAGAAGGCTCAGGGTAGGTACCATGAAACCCTCTATCAACCCTGCAGGGTCACAGGAATCAGCACTTGCGAAATATTGACTAATTACATGTACTTACAAATAGAGACTATTATCTATACATGTACTGACACCAGTCTGGCATAATCTTCTCTTACTAAACCCCTTGGACTGCTGGCCCCCTGGTGTGCTAGCCCCCCGGACACTTGGCCCCCTGGAGACCTAGCCCCTGGACACCTGGCCCCATGGACACCTAGCCTCCTCGCTCCAAAATCCCTCCCTCATAAATCTATTCACTTGAGCAAGTCAAATGTCAATTCACCGGGAGTTAGGCATTGTACAGAAAACTTTATCCTTAGCATGCTTAGTTTATCGCTCAGTCCCCAATATGTTATGTGTATAGCTTGGACACTGTAAACATTGCCTGCTGAAAAAAGTGTCTCACTTGGTGATTACCCATAGGACTCCATGTGCTAATTTCATCGCCAAAATCTATCTGACCCATAGACCCAATGGTTAAAGGACTTGTAGTCAGTAAAGCTTCCAAAAACATGACGTAAGTACAGCAGCTTTTTTCATAGAGAAAGACAACACTCACCATAAAGGACAAAATGTTGTCTGATAGATGAGATTTAAAACTTTCCTTTGGCTTTTGAAAAATGTGTAAACTAACAGTATATCACTGAATGATTACACCCTAAAGTTGGTGATTACAAATTTGTGGATCTGGCTGAAAATCCGGCTCCAATAGCCCAGGGGATACCCTGGGCCAATAAATATGCGCTCAGCAGAGCCATCTGTGAGTTATACGAACTCTATTTAAATAGGCCCACATCAAAAAATACCATTTCCTCATGCAAAATGCGTCTTTGGCAATTTCTCTACCTACCCATCAGTATCCCTTTCCAAGGAAGAATCACCCTAAATAGAATAATGATAGGTAACATGTGTAAACTTAGTGCCTAATTGCCTGCATCCCCTGCCCCGTCTGTATATAGGAGTGGTACGTCAGTACACCATGGCTGCACTCCCATCCCAGATAAAGCTGCCGCTGATTGTTTTATTCCCTTCTCCAGGGCGGAGCGCCAGGTAAAAAGGTACTGGAATAAACGCCCAATACCGTGCCACACACTCAGGTAGTTAAAACATCCTGTCCGCACCACCAATAAATGCAACATGAGGCTTCCTGCGTGCCATCAATCAGCGAGCCATTCCTCCACACGTAGGCCTCTCACTAAACTCCTCCATCTCTGCTTAAGAGCAGCTCTCTATACTGCATGCGAAAGCAGAGCAGCTCCTAGGAGTCACTCTACACAGCCATTTCCCCTTTTGTACCAAATTCACCCATTAACAGTGAAGGAGAGGGTAGAAAAAATACTCCCTTGGTGTGTGTGAGCTGCTCTAGGCTGGGAGAACTGAGCTTCTCGCGTAACATGATACCACAGTGAGCGACTCCAATGGGCGCGTTTCCCATTCAGCTTGGTGGTCGACAATGAGTCAATTAGAGGCCTTTTTCAATCAATGCAGATCATTATTAGGGACCTGATCGACGAGTAGGCGGCTCGGACGGTTAGGAGGTATTTTGGGATTTGCTCGCGGTTAATCGGCATTTGAGAAGCAATCTGAAAATGAAAAGCCTCTTCGAACTTCTACTATGTTATAATATTGTAAAGTGTATGACAGCTCGCATAAATTAGCTAGCAGTACTTCTGGTACTAAATGAGGTGTTGCTTGTTCTAGAATAAGTTCATGTGTATGGCATAAAGACGGCAAAGAGTGTACCTATAGAATACACTGTCAACTCAACGCAAGGGTTTTACAGTAGACTGCTTCTATTTCTGGAATACAGTAGGAGCTGCTGTTAGTACACATCCAATGATTCGATTTGGGTTGTACTGTACCCAATACAGTGATCTTTATAGCCCATTTACAATTTGGCCTGAGAGTGTACATTCATGTCTGACCCAATCAGCAGCCCCGCATGGACATTATCTACTTGAGATGTGTATTTATAAATCCGGTTCCACTGCTAATGGTAGGTGTGATACGGATTTACTCAAAAACTCCCCGCTAGTTAGGCCGATTCTATCTCACTTCTAAAGCTTTAATTCGCCCTATCCCAATTAGCTCAAGGGTGCGATTTTATGCTGGGCTTTCCACTCAGTTTGTGCAGCAAGGAGTTAACTAGACGCCTTCTAACGGCAATGTTGGTTATTTTTGGGCTATCCTGGGCAGATCCTAGGACGACTGGGAGCTGCTCAGTGTGACTAGAGGCTGTAGGGAGCTGTTAAGAGCTGCTCGGGTGTGTTTTAGACCCACTAGGGCCTGATCGGATCTGCTCGCACTGGAGTCAGAGTTTCCAGGTCAGGGGATCCAGCAGTAGCGGCTCCAATTCAGGTTACTGGAGGAAGAGCTCTCTCCCTGGATCAATAGTGTTCTTGGAGTGGGGTGAGTGGTGACTGGCTATGGTACTTATGGGGTGGATATATGGATGCCAAAACAGGACTCATACATTTATCAGCCATACACAGCGGTCAGTGGCCAGGACCAGGTGGTCGGGGTGTCGGCTTTAAGGGGACCCATGTGGATGCTACTTCAAAATATATGTTTCTGACGCTTTCTCTGCTGGGCACCTCCAGTACTTGGTGCCTTACGTGGGCTGAGCAGCAAGGTATCCAGGTGTGGTGACTCTGCCCCCCACCTGAACCCATACTCAGCCTGCTGCTCCCTGTACCTTATATCGTACTCCATCACTGAATTCCAGTCATATTTGCTTACCATATCAAAAATCACGACTGAATAAGCTAGGTACTCCTCTATATTTTTAACTGTCAATTTTTCATGCCTGATCATATGGAAAAGCAACCGTATGTTGGCTGAGGCCCACTCTGATACGGTAAGGGCAGGTACCTTTTGCTCCTCGGTTTTCATCACATAGGTACCATCTGCCCCCTCTTCCCACCTGAGATTCTCTCTCTTTTTTCGTGCTATCCTCTGTTTCACAGTCTCAGTAACAAAGGATATGACATGGTTCACCTTTTTTCCAGTGGCCTTTACAGTGAGGATCATAGAAGGGTCATATCCTATGCCCCCTGCTGCTCCTCCTACACCAGGCTCCTTGTAACCACCTACAGGACTGTTCCCCACTACCTTTAAGACGTCCTCACCACTTAAAGCCTTCCACATTTTATCTAACTGTGCTCCAGCCTCCAATATCTTGTCGTTGCTGCTCATTTCAGGGGTGTCCTCCCTCCCCCGCTGCTCCTCAGCCCCTACCTCGCCATCCACAGCAAGGGGGGCTACTTGCACACTTTCAGCAGGTTTATCTGCCCCTTCATTAGGTGGTGCTTTAATGAAGGCTGGGTTGCCAAGGGCCGCCAGTCCCATCTTAAGGGCCCTCCCCTGGCCAACCGTCACCTCCAGCCCAGCTATGTCGGCAGCAGTCACCTCCTTGAGGACGGCCTCTATGTTTAAATCCTCCTTATTTAGGATGTCTGTTGTCTTGCGCTTTAATCCCCATGTTAATGCCCACGCCCCCATATCAAAGGGGGTGGGTTGCTCCTCTTCAGTACCCATTTTCTGTACTGGGTCGTAACCCTTACTAGCCACTACGCTGGTGCCTTAGCTGTCGCCCGCTGCGATCTGAGCTGCTCCTGCCTGCTCCCTGGTGTACATATACACCAGTACTGCCCCCTGGAGGGCGCTGCCATCCTCTACTGTCTTTAAACGCCATTAACCTTCAGTTAATGTCCCGAAAACAGGGAGGATGCAATACACCGTACAATGTGGATTGAGCTCTGATCTGTACTGGTAGCCGGGACTGGTATAGCAAGTCCCTGACGGTGCGTGTTGTCCTATCTAGAAAAATCACACCGAGACGGTTGTAAGTGGCATTTAATTAGAAATCTTTATGATGTCCACTTTAAGCGTTGGTGATTTGGAGAAACCCGGGAGATTGATGTTTACGAGTCTTTTTGGGACAACGCTCACAAAATGACACACAAGCTATGGGTTGGTGACCAGTGTTGGTGAGCAACCTCGGTTTTAGCCACGACCAATATCAAAGACTACCTTTATATATGAAACTCAAAATAAGTGAATTTGGGAGAGGGTTTTCACATCGGAAGGTAAAATAATGAGTAATCTAACTAATGTGCGATACAAAGTTATGAAGGTACGCTGCGTGGCCCCGTTGTTTTGAGCAAGTCTGCATGTGTATTGATTGTGAGTAGTATACTGAAATGTCCAACTGGCACAGGAATTCAATCACGCACACCTGCCTTGGCATACCAGTCTAGCCTTCGCCGAGGGACTTTCTTACAGATAAGACTCCCTTTTCAAAGCATGGCCTAATTCGAAGTTATCTCTGATCATCTTCCTAAAAGTGTTTAACCAGTGAAATCTCTATGAATGAAAGCGACTAAGCACTAAAATCGTAGCCTCTGTGGCTGTCTTGGGCTATCTTACTATGGAAAGCTAGACGGAAAGAATTGTGTAGAGGCAAGGAGAAAGGGTGCTCCGTGCTAAAAGTCAACTTTAAAATTCAGATCCCTAGCTTTTCAGTGATATTTTGCAAGAGAAGATACTCCTGTTAGTCTTAAAGGAATAGCTTGCTAAACATGGGTAGTTATGACCATTTCCTGAATGGCAATAAGCTCTACATTTAATTGGTCGTGAGATACATCTAAAATTAGCATAATTTATGCTAATTAGCTAAATTAGCATAATTTTTTAATTCTTTTGCCCATAACTTTTGAACTAGAAATGGTATTTTTGTTCTGTTTTCACCATAGTAAACCTGGTAAAACATACATTCAAATGAAATCATTGATTTTCCTATTAAGAATGACAATCATGTTTCCATGGCAACATAAATCAACAAAAATGCCTATTTAGGCCCGAAAACGTTCTTTTTACATGCCTTGTTTGGAACCTTTCCACCCAAAATAGATTGTTTATCAAAAATCATTGAATTCTCCATGAAAAACAGAGGCGTAGGAAGCAATTCTTCATTGGGCGGGGGGCCCGGCGAGGGCACCATCGCGACCACCTTGAATTGTCGGCTGATGCGTGATGGCGTCTATATAATGCGTATATAGAATTCATATAGAAAAGTAATTTTTGGTAAATTTTGGATCTGACTTTAGGCTCAGACCCCCATTTTCCCTATGACATCACCATAATAATCTAATTTGAGATGTAAAGTTTTATCTTCTTTTCCATTGTGTTTATGAGTTCTTGGAAAATATTGGGGGGCCCAGACATACTCAGTCCCCACCTCCTTCATGATTGGGGGGGCAGGCCCCCCTGGCCCCCCTTTTCCTACGCCCCTGAAAAAGTACCCTAAAACAGTTTAAGCATATTTTCCTATTCTAGCCCATAGTGATGGCCCCTAGTGGCTAAAACAGGTACTAAATCCCGCAGGAACCCCCATTTCTGCTTGCTGGCTCACAGATATTGACATGTAAAGGGATTGGAAATGCAGACTTCTTTACAATGGCTACTCCATGTTTAACCATTGAGTGATCTCAGTCTCAATTTGCCAATATTAAGACGATACTCAGTCTACTAAAATCCATGCTCAAGAAAACTCTTTAATCGTTATTGGTATTATAATTAAATGTATGTCTTATGAACTTGAAAATCCCTGAATCAGCGAAATCCTGGAGAATTTCATCTCTGAATCTCAAACAGAGCCCTTCTCCCCTCATTCCCTTTACGTTGCTGGTCAGTCCCACAGGTACCATTCTCCACATCCTCCTGACCACAGGCCCACCATCTCGTGTTCTGAGGGTGTTCTCGTCAGCTGGACAACGTGAGGGCCAGTGCTTCCTATCGGGATCAATCCTTTTGCCATGTGAGAGTAACATCCAGTAATTGCGGGAGCTGTTGTGAGAGGGCACCCTCGGACAACTTTCACCAACAGGACAAGGTCCAGTCAGCACTATTCCATATACCTGTGAGGGCGACATAGATGTCGCTAGCATTACCATGATGCACGAAGGTAATGTTGGCAAGTAATTGTGGTACACTACACCATACTAACCCTGATCAACATGATGCATAGATGCAATTATGGCGAGTTACTGGCCGATGACAAATCCTTTGATCATGAGTGTAGAAAGATATGGGACTTTACAGCAGTTAGTGGTATGTTGCCGATTAAAGAATTGATCTCGAACCGTGTGAAAGAGGCTTACAGTGAGGGTTACCAGGGACCAAGATTTTGTGGAAGGAAATGTCAAGCAAGATGGCACCGCTTCTCCCCAGTCCCCATCATAACCAAACATCCTAACCTGGTGCTTTAGATGGTCCCCTGCCCAGCCTACAGGACATGCACTGACAGGGCCCACCCAGGGGCCCACAAAGGCCCATCTCACACAGAGTTATCAATATGACCCGCTTTGCTTAAAAAGAGCAGAAAGGGAGAGGTGGCACTTTTTCTGCTCGGTTACGTTTGATCAAACTTGACAGCAAGTTGGCCACAGGCTGATTAGGTCTACGAGTGGTACGTCGGTTCACCGCATGTGCAGGGATTGCAGCCCCCCCCCCCCTCCCTACTGCTGTGTGGTCACGTCTTGCGGAGGGGTGAGGGTGAAAGCCCTTTTTGCATAGGCTGAATTTGATATTTAAAACACAAACTCAATTTATATGTAAATATTCACAGGGACCTGCCATCCTGCTTTAAGTATGGGTAAAGCAAGAACCTGGTCCCTATAATTCCCATGTACAGAAAACATGAATCTTCTGGAGAGCACACTTTCTGTATAGCCTTAGGGGAGTGTGCCAATTAGGGTATCAATTCACAAGTACTATACAGCCCACTTTATAGGCACAGTGCTTTAACTGCTATAGTCAGACAGGTCTACACAGGCACACAGCCATGGTGATAGTTGTATATGGAGATAGGTACCCCTGTATGTAATACTCCACTCAATACATGTCTACCTCCCCCACCGTGGAGGAGGGGTGTGAGTGGGTGCAGGATCTACATATTGACGACTGTGGAGGTAGGAGGGACGAGGAGGGGTAGGCTAGCGGCCTATCTACTCAGATATTGATCACGCCAGGCAAAAAAAAATCAAAGAGCATCTGGTGATGGGGATCGACATGCATGGCGGCTCTTTGATGGTCACCATCCTCATCCCCATCAATAAGCAGGGCCCTGGGCTGTGGGAAGCTGTGGAGGTGTGTCTGGAAGGGGGAGGATGGAAGGGCTTGGAGCCGCTCTGTTGTGGGGCTTCCAAACGATATAGGGTTGTGTGAGTATACACACATTGAGTACATTGTATATTATGATGTTATCATTTTCCTGTACGATTTACTGAAACGTATATTCATAATGTACACTGCACGAGCATCGGTGGTTACATGGCAACAAGGGCTGACGAATTCTAGCTGAAAGGGCAATACTTGCAACCTGTGTTTCCATAACACATTTCGACCATTAGGGTATCAAGGCCACGATGACTGAGTATTTGTTCTACAGATATATCTATGGACACTACCAAAAATATGGGCATGGGATGATGCGGTTTCCCTCCAATCTAACGTGAATTTCCATCTTTATGATTAATTGCTATCCTAATAAAATGTAGGCAGTGGGAGTGGTCATGGCAGTATGATTTTGATCATTCATAAAATTTGACGTACATGACAATAGAAGGGAGGCTAGTATGAGTCAGAGAGAAATACTATTGATTTTCCCACCTCCGTCCCTCAAAACACAAAGACGTAAAACAAGTCCCTGAAATTCTAAATTGATATAGGCATTCCATCAGGATGAATTGAATCAACGGCCCTGAAATCACGCACACATTTCCCTACCGAGTCAACTTTAATCCAAGTTGAGAATGCATATTTTCTCTCCTACAAAGGACGGAAAACATGTAAAGCAAACACCTATCCTTTGATTATACATCCAATCAATCACTTATAAAGACAGGGCCTACGGCTACACCCGAACTTTATCCCCACGCGCACCTTTCCGTCAACATCTTTCTATAATATCAACATAACATGGAACTGACATGAAAGAAACGCACCCCTATATCCTGTCCACCTTAAGTAGGCAGGACACGCGATATGATGTCTCCCAAACACGACCACATGCAGACCATTATTGTCATAAAATGATAGGATGGAGGAAGCAGCACAAACATAAGTTTCCTTTAAACATAGGAGGGGGGCCATGTTTAAGTCAAGTGAGAAATAGAAGAATCCTATTGCTCATGTCTTATTGGCCACTAGCTGGTCTGGAGCTGGTTCCAGCGACACACACTGATAAGAACTGATTTGATGGGACCAGCATGTCCCTGGAAGTGGGTGTTAACCAGGGACAAGGTACCCATCATGGTATGCCTTATCAGTGGGCTTTACCTCAACCAGCGAAATTCAAAATGGCGGCTCCACCAGGTCTCCATACTGAGTCCTATAAGTTAAATACACCACTGTAAATTATAGAGCGAGTTTGAGGAAACCATTTCCCTGGATAGAATCATGGAGTTCTTGCTGGGAAGTTCTTGTTGGTGCCATTATATTCAATTCTGTTTGTGCAACCTGACAGGAGGCTCATACTGTACAACCTTAGTGCTCGTCACTGGTAGAGTTCAGAGTTTGTCCTGGATTATAGTAATGTGCGTACATGGGGTGCTAGGTACAGGGGTGGGTGGGAGGGTGGGGGTTAGGGTGCTGGAGGAGCAGACTTTGTCATCAGAGTAATGGAATCTGCCTCGGGCTGCCTGACCCGCTCAGTGTCGTGCACGTGCGAGCACGCGCTCTTCGGCATGCGTAACCTCACCTTGCACCAAACATTGAGCTGCTCATCCTAAAAGTGGGTCTATGGTCAAAAACAGCTATAGGAACCATCATGAGCATGTACAGTGATAAACAGGCAGGAATGAGCATGATGAGTTATGTATTTTTTAAGCAACTTAAGCTTATCATAAACCATGCAGAATAACCTAGATGGAAGTTATCACCATAGATTGCTTCCAAACTGCTTAGCTTGGACAGTTTTTTTATACTCTGCGCTGGAGGAGGGTGGGGGGTTCAGCAAAATTAATGACCTACATAAAATCGAATTCCTATCCTTAATGGATCTTATCATGCAATCTTCTCAGCGATGAGCTCTCGTAATACTAAGCTACTTTATGTAAGTGCACATATAAACTGTTTAGCTGAAACCATAAGTTGTCTGGAAGCCATATAACAATGGCTATAGCTTTATATCACATTTCTCAGACGGTTCTTTGGTCTATATAGTTTTCATGTCTGTTTGATTGCCATTTAATGAAACGCCTGTCATGTTTTAGCTAATATCCGAGACAATACCTAACCCAATATGGGATATTAGTTATGTTTTTAATTAATATCCAAGACAATGCCTGACCGTTCTGTACAATAATGGCAGCCATGCGATATTCACTCAAAGTAGTGAGCAGGAGGATGCTCTATAGCTCATACTAAAGGACGTTTTATGAGGTTGAGCTGCTCATGTTGGCGCAGTGATACATCATGTCCTGGGCTTCGGTCCTTAAATAATGGTTATAGGCCCCACTTGTACAACAGGTAGCTGCCCTAAGGAGGGCAAGGTCATGGTATATTATACAAGCCATGGCTACAATAGGCCCCACTTGTTGCATGAGATTAATGTCTCTTGTGTATTTACTAGGTATAACCTAGAAGGAAGCATTACTTTACGGTCACGGTCCATGAATAGGACTATGCTGAAAGGCTCCTCTATAATATTGTATCAGCATGGGTCGATTCTTACCTGGTATAGGCTGGTGATTACTGAGTAGCTCTGATATCTAAATCCGCAGCATAGACTCACCTGTAAAGAGATAAGAAGAATCATGATTTAACTCATTGATTTGTTTAATTACAATCACCTGGGCAGGGGCATATGCATGTGCATGATTAGAAAACACATAAAAATGTTAGGCCTTTCAGAGGTAATTTTGACCGGAGCCAAAACCTTGACTTCATAGTAAGTAGGCCTTACAAATCTCACTTCTTTCAGTGAAACCTTCACAGATTTAATAACTTACAGTGAACCCCTTATACATGTAATTTACCAGTCGCTAAGCCTATCCACCTCCACCGCCTACAAGTCCATACCTTACTGCCATACTGGAGTGGCGTATGGTCTCAGTGAAGGAAATCCCGCAGAAAACCGGAAGTCATATACGATTGTGGTCAGAAGTGAATACTGCAGGCACACTGAATGGTCAATAACCATGTTGAAAATAATGCCAATAAATATAAAACCACTACACATGTTGTTGAACATTTGCTGCTTTGGATAAAATACCAGGAGGGCATTTCTCAAAGTGCTTACCCATTTTTTCAAAGGTTAGATTGGAAATAGTGAATCTACATTTTATTCAGTGCAGATTTAGGCAGAATCAGGGTGTTTTTACGCGATAGTCCAGTGCTCAAAATTTTCGTGGTCAATTCATATTTTAAGTCAGCCTATATTATGAAGGAAAGATGTATCTATTAATTCTGGGGTGATTTTTAGAAAATGAACATGTTCCAATGGGTGCTATCGCGTTACGCGCTACATTAAATTATAGTGCGGAACCAATTCCTTCTGTGAGACCTAAAGCATATGGGGGATTAGCATGAAGAAGGAAAAAAAACCTTCAAATCAGTTCTTTTCTATATTAATTATTTAGAGAAGGATTGGTTTTGCCAAATTCTATGGAAAATATGTTCATAGGTCTCTAAAATGTGTCCAAAATCAAGGAAAAATCATGTTTATATTGCTGTCGGAGTGGTCTGCAGGCCGCGCTGCAGGTTCATTTCAGTCTAGGCCCACTGGCATAGTGCAGATTATTTTGATAGGCCCGATTGATTTTTTACCTTATTCTTAACAGGGTATGCATATCATATCTGTGTAGTATTGGCCACTTGCAGCTAGTCTAGGTAGTACAGAGAGGGGTTATTTTTGCGCTTTGACATATCATCTGTATTAGTTAAGTTAGGCACTGACACCGCAAATGGTATATCTACCGCTTCAAGGAAACTATCCAGGGTATAATATTTTGGGACATTTCTTTGAAATCATCTAGAAATGTAGTATTGTATAACCCAGTATCCATGTTATGTACTCTCATAAATCTTCCCAGGCATGGCATGTGAATATTGTGTACTTTTTGCAGTGATTTTTATGTATTTTTCTACAATTTTACATAATTTGTCAATTATATCCACAGTAAACTACAACAAGGACACTTACACCATATAGAGCAAGATCAAAAGAATATCCATGCCAAATTTGATGGTCCTAGAGGCACTGCTTGTCATGAAAATGACTCAAAGATGAAGAGGGCGGTGTCCTCGGACAGAGACATAGAAATCAGGCTGATTTTGGGTATAACTTGGCCCGAAAGGCACCCTATATCATGAGATAGAGTGGTCCAAGGAGCATAAAACCTAGGGGCCTGTGTAAAAACATCTATTGGATTATAAAAATCTCAATTATAGACAAGACATGCACACAGCCCATTAATAGTAGGTCTCAGTGAAGGAAATCCCGCAGAAAACCGGAAGTCATATACGATTGTGGTCAGAAGTGAATACTGCAGGCACACTGAATGGTCAATAACCATGTTGAAAATAATGCCAATAAATATAAAACCACTACACATGTTGTTGAACATTTGCTGCTTTGGATAAAATACCAGGAGGGCATTTCTCAAAGTGCTTACCCATTTTTTCAAAGGTTAGATTGGAAATAGTGAATCTACATTTTATTCAGTGCAGATTTAGGCAGAATCAGGGTGTTTTACGCGATAGTCCAGTGCTCAAAATTTTCGTGGTCAATTCATATTTTAAGTCAGCCTATATTATGAAGGAAAGATGTATCTATTAATTCTGGGGTGATTTTTAGAAAATGAACATGTTCCAATGGGTGCTATTGCGTTTCGCGCTACATTAAATTATAGTGCGGAACCAATTCCTTCTGTGAGACCGTATGCACAACACGCACCTAAACAGCCGTCCCGCAGTGAATGATTTACTCACTTCCGGTAAGCTGAGACGCCCTCACAGGGGGCGAACATTTCTGGCGACATGAGGGTGGTGCGCGTGCGCTGTTATCCCACCTGGGTCCCGTTGAAACGGGTTTGTTTGCCACCTACAGCCCCCAAAACAAAGGGGTTGCAGATAGCCTCCAACAGACGAACTGCCATTTTTACCTCTTCCCTCTCTCCACCGGAAGGCTAGTTACTGGTACTTCCGGCTCCCATTGGTTTACTCTTAAAACAAATAGGCTAATTCCTATCACCCAAATTGCCTTTGCAGACAAAAATACAGGAGGGAGCCATTAAATCCCAATTTTGTCAAACCTGTTTTATATTTTACCGCTGGCTGTTTCCCACCCCATCAATTTCTGATTAGGACTAATTACCCACAGACATGACCTGTTTTATTTTCAGATCCACATCATATCTATTGGATCACTTGTTGGAGTGCCAGTTACCATTCTTGTCCCATGTACTAGGGCCATTGGTAATCTGTAGCATAACTAGACTTAAAAAAAAGTTGTTTTCAGGTATCCCGACCTACCCTATTTTTTGGCCCGACCCTAATATTTTTTTAAATAATCTTTGGTAAATATGACCCAAAATTAAAGAAAAATGTAAAACAATGTCAAAATATAGGCATGTTTGGTATCAAATTAAAGCCCATGGCCTCACGAATGCTACAAACATAAAATAATCATCATTTTTATAGTTTTTATTTCAATTTGGTTAATAAAAAATAAAACATGATTTGGTTAATTTGTTTTTGACAGTTTTCGGGATCCAGGAACTTTTAAAAAAAAAATCTAAAAAAAAAAAAAAAAAAAATCCGACCTACCTACCCTAATTTTTTTAGCATGTTACCTGGACACAAGATTTCTTTTAGGCCCTAGATGTCTAGCAAGTCATAGTGATACTGGAACTTAAAATTGGTTGACATGATTTTCGGCAGGAAACATTGGTGGACTATAAGTGGAAATGCCCTTATGACCAAACAGTAAATTGTCGCCTCCCCCGAGTTGCCGCATGACACCTTTGGCTCTGAGCGACACAATAAAATACATGTAGAGCCTATTATATATTCATTTCTCAGACTTACCATATTGAGTTATTATAACATGTAATGCACCCTTAACCTCCGTGCTGGGTGGGTGACTGGGAGTGTTCGTATCCCTCTTCTATAATCTAAGTGTGGGAATAGTCCTAGTGGTCAGTGTCAAGGTTGGCAGTTCTCATACACAGGAGGAACTTACTGGAGGAGGGCCTGCAGCAGCAAAGACTGGTGTCTGCAATGGTCAATAATAAACAGCCCTAGGCACGACCTGGTGACTGTGAGAAGTGGCTTTATGTGAATATGCTTTTGTAGGACCTCCAGGGCCTTGCTCCAGGCCATGGACACATTTATCATATGTCACTGTGCTATATGACTTGGATGGGGTTCCCATATTCCGATGGTTTGCAAGAGCGGTAATAGTCTAGCGCCGGTACTCAGATGCATAATTGTACATTAGTGGTAAGATACATTTGATGTAATTTCCATGATTCAGACATTACAGCAAATGGTTAATTAGATAATAGATGGACGAGACAATCGTAGATGGAGTGATCCCCAGTACATGTTGGGTGGTTAAGTTAGATGTTGAGGGTGACTGGACTTGAAACACGATCTCCCATTCATCCACTTTCATCAAGAGATGAGAGCCCCAGATGATATTACCTGGCTGCTGAGCAATTCATCTTTACATAAATTGCATAGGGACCTTTCCCAAGGAGCAATCATTCTAAGACATTTCCCCAATCAGACAATAGGATATAGACGCATTAGGTGTATATAGATCTGTAAATAATCAGTCTGATTCACATCCTTCTCCTGTTAGCATAACCCTGCAGTCATGCAGCCATATATAAGGGTGTGTGTGTGTGGGGGGGGGGAGGCACTGGTTTCCTCCAGGGTGGCCTGCAACATGTCCATCGATGCTGGAGGGGGCGGTAGGCGGCGGTGTGTACGTTTGATGTGGAGTGTCTGTAATGAGCGTCAAAGTGCCTCCTGCTAAACGTCAGGGCAGCAGACACCTCCCATCCCGAGCTGCTCACTGGTAGGCAGCATCTCTATGAGCGACTCACTGAGAGGCTCACAGATGGTAATTAGTATTGATGGCGGCGTGAGGGGGCGGCGCCTCCCAGCAATGACGGCAATGGCCTGTTGGTTGTGGAAACCAGCCGGCCTCAAGCACCGAATGGAGCCCAATAAGTCATACACTGACTCTCTACAGTGCAGCGTGGGCAGTAATGGAGTACTTGGGATGTGATGGTTACAAATCCTTATCACACCTGCGAATGTACATTTTGTACCTGTGTGCCACAAACTAGGATGGAGATATCGTCCTTCCGCCCGATAAAATCCCACTGATGAATGTACCCGAACGAATGGGGTTGAGCGTCTCTAGCTATCATGAATTCACCATTAGGTGAGAAATAAAAAAGAATTACATTTATCTTTTATGGGTCAAGCTTAACTTGGCAAGTTCCAAATTGAACAGCTGGAAGTCCCCTTGTTCTCCACCATACGAATAGGCCATATGGTCGGAAATATACTTCTCACGCCACAGAGTGATATGGCCGCACTTGAGTGCCCTAATCCTCCAACCTCTGGCCACCTGAGATGAAACAGACACGGAGCCATATACAAACAGCCAACTGGCCTCAACATTCAGGGTTTGGGGGACTGGTGGGGGCGTGTGAGGGTAACGGTTGGTAGCTTGGAGAGGTCAGGTGAGGTTAAGGTTTGGGGATATCACCATCACGGAGATTATCATCTGCAAGAAGTATGTTGGTCCTTAACGCCCCACCCGACCCCTGACTTCTGACTTCACTCCTGTACCACCAGGTGGCGCAGCGAGGTGCGTGACGTCATCGGCCACGTGACCCAGACGCAGCGTCTCAGTAGTACACCTGCGCAGTGCATTATGGGTTGTGAGGTGTGGAGGTACATCCAGCACAATTAGAGGGTCAGCAGTGTTTGGCTCATAAGTCACAGGAGGAATGGGCGCTGTGGTTTTGGTTTTAGAGTCTATTCTCAAAAGCTGGCAAAGATAACTAGGACTAGTATTTATATATACTATTAATGCATAGCCCCTATCAGTGTAAACTGTTCAACATGCAATATGCACTGCCCTCAACTCCTGTAGACGATCCATCGACTACGCCACTAAATATCTAACATAATTGAGCTGTTGGGTTCTCTAGGTGAAATATGACAGGCTGATCAAACCCTCATACCTGCTGGCCACCAGAACCCCCTGGAGTAAAGTAGGGTGAATAGGGTACAGGGCAGTGGCCTGCTGCTGGTGCACGTGTGCAGGCAAAACACGCAGCCCAGCTGAGGCACCAACATTAACAGGGGGTTCGGTTAAATGAGTTGATATGGGGTGGGCTCATCTCTTTTTTTTTCACCAAAGGAACCTCTGATGAAAAAAGAAATCATCAATGATATTCAATTGGAGTTACATTTCTTTCCCAAATGAGATCCTCTTTTTAGATCACATAGTGATGACAGGCTAGCCACGCCCACAAATCCCCTTCTTCTGCACCAAGCACACACTTAGTCTAATCCCCCACTCTGGGGTTGATTAATGAGGGGGCCACTTGACCCATACTAAAACAAGATTAGGGGCTACCTGTGCTGCCGGAGGTGGCACCACCTCTGTAGTTATCTCAATCCTGTTAGTCACTAATTTGCCAACAGAGGGACATCACTAATATCATGACGTCACAATGGTGGGGCTGTGTCACTGTGACGTCACAAGGTGTGGACCCCCTGCAAGCACCAAAATGCATTGTTTGTGAATGTGTACTAATACGACAAATCCCCTCTCAATAAGTCCATTATCTGGAAGAGTAGGCCTACCTTGTCATTTGTCGAAATCCCCCTCCTTGAAAGGGGATACATTCCTACTTAACTTACGCAATTCAAAGTAATTCCTTTCATAACACATGGTTTATTTCAGAAATGCTATGCTTGTATACTCTTATTATCTATAAGAAACAATGAAAGTTAAAACAGCCTTTTTACCACAACATTACTCACTGGGGTGACTACCTTTGAATACTCAATTATATCTGAATGTCTCTGGTCCCTTCTACCACTTTTGTCCTGGACAATGTATAATGTCTCACATAGGCTATGCATCTTCTATTCCACTGAATATCTAACTCCTGTAGGTATGCTAATTTGATAAAGACACCATCCTAATACTCCAGGCACAATGTCAACACAGTCTGTCCTTACCAGCATGGACCCGAATAGCCAGATGTCTGGAATAATATTTGCCGTTAGTCTTAATCACAAAAGCCCTTGTTGCCTGTGGGGAGGCTGGCTTGACCTTTACACGTGTAGAAATAAAACAGATAGCTAAAGGTTTCGACATTGATAAGTTGCACACCATCAAAGCCCCTCTTATCACTAGGGGAGATAGATGTTCACAGTTGGGCTGCGAGGATTTATAAGCATGTTGTTTGTAGCTCATCCCAAGTACATGTGTATTAGATATTTTAGTTTAAGATGATAATGCACCAAATCAATAGAAACAGGCTGCCCACTTATGAACCATTATAAGCCAAGAGAGTATTTTGTAAAAGGTATTACTTTCATTTGTCAGATATTACACCTAGTTGCGTAGCCGTTCCGTCATATGGCAGTAGATAGAACTGTAGGGGTTGTGGGAAAAGATATATACCGTCATGTAGCATGCTTAATTATTATTAATTAGACCTAAACAATAGGTAATAAGTAAACTGTACATTAAGAAAAGAAATATTCGCAGGAATAAAATTTATTTAATAATCCTAGAAATTACTTCTTTCTTTGTTTTCTTTTTCAACTGAAAGGATCACACATGACTAGCCGCAATGAAAACATGGTACACGAGATGTGCCCCTACGGCTCATTAATTTCCATTCTGTGACAAAACTGCATGTGTCATCTCTCTTCAAAGTAAAACTGGGTATCCATGAACTCTACCCTAGCTGCCGTGGCCAGTTGGGATGAAAAAAAAAAATGACAGACAAAAGGCAAACTAGAGCACACACGCCTCAGGCTGCGTGAGGCCCACACCATAGTCTCCGGGGAGGGGTGGGGGCTGGGGGTTTGTATGACCCCTGCAGGGTGTATGGTAACAGGGCCACCACCAGATACCCCCTGGAGGATCCACTGTTAACCTGATTCGCCCACCCGGAGCACTGCAGAGTGGGCTATAGACCGCCCTATAAAACCCATCCTTTCAGTAAATCTATCCAGGGTTACATTTGTAGCCAGGCAGACAGTAAAACTTCTGTGGACAGAACAATGTAGCGTTTAATATTTTCGATGGTTATGAGAGATGTTTCTACAAGGAGAAGGACAGAATGGTTTGCTATGACGAATATTGATATTGCTGTTCTCTTAAGCAGAAAACCAAGCACCCCATGACTCCATTTCAGCTATAGTACCTGTACTACACAACTCGACAGATGTGTGTGATAGGCGCACATAATATTAGCACGCTATCAGCCAGTATCTTATGGTCCATCATAATGATTCTAGGAGTTTGGTATCGCAAAATGTAGCAGACTCTGCAGGTTGGCAGAATATAGCAGGTATCAAACTGTACATGCTGTCTATATGCAGTACTCTACTAGCAATGTCCATGCTAATTATCTGACACTGGAGCTTGATTAAGGCTGCTTTGTTTAAGGTGTTAATAACACCAAGAGGGATTGGGCTTATTCTACGGCTCACGGTCCTCACCATCTGTTACACGGTTGCTACAGCCTAGAGTTCAGACGGTCGGCAATATTGATAGACTTTTTCAAATATAAGATGGCCCATGACGTGTTAAAGCCAATTATCAGAAAATATCTAGATCCTCTATGGAAATCCTCGTTACAAAATCTGAAAGATATTCAAAATCGGCATCACATATGTGAGGAATTATTTTCCAACCCCAATATTAGAGATGAAAGCAGAAAAAGGCGACTTTTTCTGGTACATTGCATATGCACTTTAACCCTTTGTCTCTTATAGAAACAAGAGTTCTGCTCCCGAGAATACATTGAGCTGTAATCTTCCACATTGATTCCAGAATTATTCTATTAGGGCTTACTACATGTAGATAGTGGGTAATGACCTTAGACGACATGATATCATAATGACATCAGTTTTTTAAATTATTATTTGAATAATATCCTACATAATTCATATGTGCAAGATACCTGGTGTTACAGTGCTAATTGAAACATATTTTGTTGGGACTAGTTGGCTGCCATCTATAGTTTCATACTGGATTATAATTACATATTGGGTATGGCAAAGTAGAAGAGTATACATCATTCATTAATCACACCTATGCTAACACTTAAGAGTAGACACCGTTCACACCTTGGCTAACTGCTCATACAGAGTGATCCTGTCAGACAGCCTCATCTGACACCAAATTGAGCAGCTCATCCATCTCTCCTTGAGCACCTTGCGAGAAGCTCAGCACATCCATTATACCTCAACTACTGGCGGCTGAAGGGTTACCGCCTGCATTGCCCAACCCACCTGCCACAAGACTGACCTCGACGTTCAGAGGTCAGTATTTACAATATACAAGTTAAAAGATTTAACGCGTGATATATATCACGTATGGCCCAGGGTCTACTACCCGCCCCCAATATAAAAAGAAAAACCTGTATGTACTGCTAGGACTGCCATTCAATCAACACCCCTACTAACCAGTATGTATTGCTGGAACCGACATACAGCCCCAACTATAGCCTATATGTGACCCATCCTTACAAAACGGTTCAGAAGTCGCACATGCAAAATGTTTAGTTATTGGTATATTCATTTGCAGCTCATCAAGAGCTTTCATTTGGTATATAGCACTTGCATATTTGAACCGGGTGGTCCTCTCCAGATCTTCTGTAGGAACATTTAAGCCATACAACCCTTACTAACCTGTATGTATTGCTAAAACCGCCATACAGCCCCCACCAGCCTATAATATTATATACTGCTGGAACCGCCTTACACCCCTACTAACCTGTATGTACTGCTGGAACCGCCATACCTAATAAAAGATTTCGCTGGGTTGTGATTTAAACTACAATATGGTGGTCTCTACAGGTATGGCGGTCCAGAGGGCATGGCGGTCCCCTCTCATATATAGGAACAAAGAAGTAAATTGATCAGTTACACTAAGGATGTACTACATATGGCATGCCTGATTACTTTTACACCTGCTAAATTTTTGGCGTCTTAATCAGCAATTTCCATAGGAATCAAGGTGTTTTTGAAATCGCAAAAACTGATCGCCACCATAGGCCCCATGTTGAAGCCATGTTATACATATGGCTCTTCAAAAGGTGAGTCAAACATGGCAGCTCATTTGACAGGGAAAGACATGGCTCATGGACAAGAGAGATGTATTGATGGAGAGATGAGATTCCTTGGTTTTTTAATTAAATTGATAAGAGGCCTGGATCCACCAATGATTACACTGTAAAGTTGGTGATAAGAAATCATGAAATTTGGCCTCAAACCCGCCGCTAAAGACCCAGGCATAGCCCTGGGCCAACTATAAGGGTATGACGTTCTTGGTTTACTGTGGACCATAACGTTTAATTACCGTAGGACTAGCAACAAAAGGTTGTGTTAGTTTCTCAGGTTATTACAGGAAAGGATACAGATATATATGAACACTGAGAATTAGGATTGCCCATGCGGTATGTATTAATAACTAGTGACCCTTTGCTTTTTACATCATCCCTGCCAGAAGGAATAATTGTAGAACAGCTTGATATACATGTGACGGTACCATCAGAAGACTCTACAGCACACTATAGCCACTGGTAGTACAACCTGACAGGCTGATTACCAAACCCTGCCAACACCTCCTCCATATACCTCAGCCGCTGGGAGCCTGGTACCTCCAGTCTCTCACTCCATCAACTAGGCATGGAAACTACCTCCAGACTGGCACATGGCACCCCGTGTCTCCTCCAGGGAGCCCCATCCTGTGGGCGTGCCCTGTGTACAAGCTGACTCCCACGTGCTGGAGTATTCATTCATCCACTCACTCTTGCAATCCTTCACATAGCTCATTCCTAGCTAAACCTAGATCTACTACTTAGATTTTGGTAGTTTTGGTTCCCCTTCACTACACATTCAGTTAGTTGAATGTCTTAGTATTACACGTACTGTATGATAACCAGAATTACATTTCGGTATATTATTTCACTTACTTCTGGGGGCTGGGTGTACAGCTACTATAACATTTTATTGTTCACGCATGTCAGGTCTACATTGTACCCACAAAATAAACAGGGGGCATAGAAAGTCCCTAAGTATTTCAAAGCATGGCATGCGATCAATGCTAAAAAAATCATCACTGTATTGTTTGGTCTTTCAAAATTCCCAACATCAGCGGGAGATATAAATATACGATAGCATTTTGCAATGCAAGTAACCCAAAAGGGCACTTAATCTCTTCTTTTAGGCCCCTTCTGATACTAACTTCATGTTTTCTAGGTTATCACTGTCAATGGTTAAGCCTATGGAGAATGCATCCATTATCGCTTGTATGTTTCATTGGTGAATTATCTCCTCTCTTGGCGAGTTAAGCATTGCAAAACAGCAGCAGGTCTTGGATCCATTTTAATCATAAAAACGCATGAGACAGTGTAATTCTCCTCCATTTTGTTATAATCCAGCAGTTTCGATGGCACCCTGAGTCGATCGTCTCGCTGTCTGCCATTTTGGATTTTGATGTTCTGTGTGCATGCTCGACCTCTCCTTGCCGGAAGTAGCATTTTTCGATGGAGAAATGATATATTCTATCAATTTAACTTGAATTTAATGGCTTTTTGAATATAATCCATGTATCTTTGGCAATCAATCGAATTGAATTGAATATATCCTATCTTTTTACTGTTATAGCCCCACAAGTCGATCGTCTCGCTGTCCGCCATTTTGGATTTTGGTTCTATCTGCGCATGCCCCACCCGATTTCCATGGGGATTTGGGTCAATTTGCACCACCAAGGCTTTGTGATGCAAATTAACGACAGGGCGAAGATGTAATTTTTTATCTTTTTAATAAAACATATCGATTCAAATCATATCATTTGGCCATTCTTTATCATATTTCTATATTATAATTTACAAAAAAAAATGCTATCTGCCATGTTTGTGCCGTAATTACGACATTGGAGATACGCGCACAGATCGAATGATGGCAAATTCATCAACATTCATCAATTATTTGCACCACTCCACTCCAAAAACGCGGGAAGGTTGATCCCATTTGCACCTCCTATGGGATTTAACATAGGCCAGAAAAGCGTCTTAGTTTTTCTCACTGTTAGTAGCCACTGAATAAGTCCATTTTTACCCCGTGCCTTTTAACCCTTTTTGGTTAATTATACTGACTACCTGTAGGGTATATGAGCAACAAGATCGACCTGCTAAAAGGCACACCTGCATCATCGACCCTGAACAGGTGGGACTGGCCTGGAAGCTTTGCCCCCTGTGACTCTATGTCACACATTGTTTGTGCACGTGCCTGTGCAAATTGGCTGAACCCTTACATTAGTTCCCTTTCCCTGTAATGGACTCAAATTACAAAATTACTCCAATCGCCTACTCTTTCCGAGCTGGCTACATGGACATAGGCCATTGGCACCCATAGCTACTGAATTGAGCACAATGGTGGCATCAGCCCATAGAAACATTTTGAAAAGAATTAACTGCAAGCTGGTGAATCTCCTGCTGCTATTCTTTGTGGAATATAAACACCTGTCTAATGGCATTAGCTTCTCATTGACACTGGATAGGCTTCCTGGCGGGTTGGGTTTCGGGCTGAGGCACCTTCAATGCCTGGAGGGAGTACTGGAGGCTCACGTAGCAATTCTCTGGCTATACTTCGTTTGTAACTAAAGTTGCAGGCATTTTGCAGTGATATACCATTTCAAGGCTGCAAAATGCGTGTTCTATCCCATATAGATTTCTGTGGAAGGCTTAAGCAGGTAGGGAAATCAAGGTGACATGGGCTGGCAGAATCTAATTGTGTACATCCTACATAACTGACATCCCCCCACCTAAATAAAAAAGAAAAAAAAAAGAGCTTACACTTCAAGCTGCTCGTTTTGCATTATAAGGGGAAACTTTGTAGCAAGCTATACCTAGGACTCATTCCAGACCAGGGTAAGCTATGCTCACTATTGAAGACAACATGCTACTATTAAATCATACTCTTGGCAGTTTTATCTGCGTTGCTGAAATTAATCCACAAAAGCTTCAGCCAGCGGAGAGTGGAAGAGAGACAAAAATGATCGGTCGATCTAGCTGGTCCTAATCAAATTGCAGTTTTCTGCCGCGGGGTAATTGCCCACGAAAGTGTCGCTGGATATAATTGCTGACAAGATCGGGAGCATTAGCTGCGATGGTCTGGTGCATGGTAGGGGGAGGTCCTTAACACTGCCTTTCCACCTCAAACTCAACCAACACTATTACTGTTTATGCCTTTGGCTATGCTTGCCATGTGGCCCAGCAGTCAAAGGGCTGCCCCTCCCCTTCCTTTCTCTGACCATTTACACCAACAGGCATCATTGTCCCTTTCTGGACACTAGCCATGGGGAATCGCCCCACCCAACATCTCTCTTGCTCTAACCCTTAATCTACAGAGCTGCAGTTTTAGCCACTCGCTGGAGTAACCATTAAAGGCCAAAACTTTCCCTCTATCAGAGTTAGCGTTTGCAAATTGATATGGCTTAAAGTTATGTTGGAAGAAGTGCACATGTATTCAACATTCTACATCCCCAGTCACAGCCAAACACATCTGCCCTCTGACCTTATTGTGACTATCCATTGCATGCCCATCCCCTCCTACCACAGACAAACAGATAGAAACCCACCCCTTACAATGGGGACAAAGGCATTTCCCTCTTTAGGGAAAAATGAATTATTAAAGACCTTGGTCACCCCTGGGGCAACAACAAGGTCCCACTATGGGTGGATACATGGAGTGGACAAGGGGGAGGGATGGGGTCATTCAACTTCCCACTATCCCCCTCCCTGACTGACTGGTCACTTGGTCAGTCCCCATCCCCCTGACTGTTCTACTGGGAACTGGTACAAAATGTGCCAGAGGCAGGTGGCAATGGCAAGCCACTGGATGATGCTACCATGATGCACAGTGACCACTCCCTCCTCTCACAGAGAGGACACACTGCCAACAATAGGGTTAACGATATGCGTGCTGGGCGCCATGGAGGCGCACAGACCTCCCTGGAGGTCCGGCCCTGGAGGGCTTTATGCTGAATGTGTCAAACAGCATCTACACATAGGGCTATATCTCATCTAACTGTGAAGTGGTGAAATGGCCAGAATCTGCTATGTTGATCCATGCGTTTTATCACATGAATCGAATTGATAACACTAGATATGGTGTGTTTGAGGTGTGCCACTGTACCGTTATCCTGTCAGAAAGTCATGGCAGTGGCTACACCAGACTGGCTGCAGCTCCTCCCAACGCCACTCTACCTCCCCCCATCCCTCTCCTACTCTCTCTTCTGTGCATAGGTTCACTAGAAATAGTTTAAATTTTTTGTTTTCCCCCTTCATATCAATTTTCTGATATTAAAATCTATGGACTTGAGCAAGTCTATGGCTACACTTATCTGGAAGCCATCTGAGTGCAGGCTACACCTACCAGGAAGCCATTGGATTACACAACCCAGCGAACCACCTGATTTTACCCTACACGATGACACCTCTTTTTATTTTACTAGTCAGAAAGCTAAATATTGAGCAGAAACCCACCTAATGGCTATGCTAGCCAGGAAGCCATTTGATGGTTCCATCAGTCAGGAAGCCAGTTCCTCGTACAATGCAGAAGACATCTGGTAATCATGCGAGTCAGGGAATCCGTTTCAGCAGCAAATTGACGATCACTCTTTAAAAGCATTTGGCAGATCACAATCATTGAAGTATCAAACGTTTTCTGCAGATAAACAGACAAGTCAGACACCTATAGACCTCACACTCTTCTCCTAAAATGATTTATCAACGTGATACCTATTAGTTGTACATGTCAAAGACCTGCTTTGTCCATAATACTCAAAATGGGTCTAAACACGTGTCAACCTGTTCACAATAATAGTCCATTACCTCCTAAATGTACCGTGTTGACTCAGACCTGAGGTGGCGATTTATGGCTTTCCTAGTCAGTGTTGACATCCATAATGCTGAAATGGTTATTTATGAGTCTGCCAGAAACAGTGGCATTATAACATTGTTGATATGAATTACAATACCAACTATTAAGTGCACCTCAGTGATATATACTGCAGCGCACTCCCTGGAGATATCAACTTAAATTGTAACTTATGGGAAAACTTGACGGATGTGGGTTAGATTTATATATGGGCCTCCATCCCTCCGGGTTCCCCTGTGAAGTGGTGGCCTATTGAGTGACACTTTGTGTATTTGCACAGGAGGGTCAGTTATATGACGAACATTTTCCCCACTAATGACATGGTCGTCGTCTACTGTGGGTGTGTTTGCTACTAGGTCTCCTACACCATTATTATATTGACTTCATGTGAATGGGTCACTTAGTGCTTTCAATTGAAAGTCCACGTCACGCAGCCATTTACATGTGGTTTCTCATTATGTCACTACCAGCACGCCACAAAGGGCACTTGGTGGAAGAATGGTTATTACAAAGTGGTCTTATTTTCTTGGAAAATCAACTACCATTCCTTCCTGAAAACTTGATCCAGATTTTATCTACCCGTATCTTTAAATATAATTTTAAGAACCCAATCAACAATGGAGCATTGCCATTGGGCCATTCTTGTCCATGCTTGACCCAATATAAGCCGACGTTGGCCCAATATAAGCCGACATTGGCCCAATGTATCCTTGCTACGTGGGAAATACTGAGATGGGCAGAGTGCCATAATAAAAGACGTCGTGGTTGTATGGAACATCCTGAGTATAAAGCTACAGTATCTGTAGAAGTGTTAAAGACACATGGAAGCATCTGTATGGTCTACATATGATCTCATAAGAGGGCCAATTATCTGACAAGCACCACGTACTTGATTTTCAACAGTAAGAACAGGCGTGGGACTCGTTTTGAGTAGATATCCAAGGTGGCTCCTAAAATCCCTCCTCCATGTGGTATTTGAGGTGAAGTATTTGTGATGATTCCCCCCAAGAGTCTAAAGCACCCCCATCCTTAATGTTAGAATATATCTGGACCTGTGCAAATAACAAGAATGACAGAAAACACCTGAAAACATCCGAGAATTTGGATATATCCTGCAGAATCCCATGCCTGAGCATCCATTCCCATATTGAATGTGACATCTTGCCTCCTTACGACCGGGACCAACAGCTTATGTATACACATCATTTGAAATCTGTGAGAGATATATACTTTTATTTATCAGATTACCTTATTCTGACATGTAACTCCACGGCACCTCACATGCCCATGTATGTTATGCCCTGGATGAGATTACACTTAGTGCCCTGGTATGTAGACTTTACCTCCAGCCCCTGGAGTAATGTTATCAATCTGACTTCACTCGGACCTTAAACCCAGGCTTCCCACTAAGACAAAAGGACAGATCCGGCTCCACAGAATCTAACATTTGGGGACCATGACCCTGGAGTTATGCCAGACTCTTTCGGGAGACAATATTACTACATGTACCTCCCCCAGAGCTTACACAGGGTTGGAGTGGTGGGAAGATGCGTTTCTGTCATCGCATCCTCCTCCTCACAGCAAGTGACATTGAAACCCCGGCATTGTTTTATCACACATACCATCTTTGGTTTGGAAGGCAGCCATCCGAAATCCCAGTACAGTGTATCTAAATGGGGTACTCGGTGAGACCATAGACTATTCACGCCTACAGTCTCTATGGTAAGACTATTCCACCAGAAAGTATGGGGACTAACATGTGGTCAAAAACAATATTTTATTTCATTGCCCAGGCACGTAGCACATAGATTGTGCCAGTACCTCACATCCATATTTCTAAAAATCCATTTCATAAGAACTAAAATTTCACAAAACAATTATTCTTTTAAGTGCACTTCTTCAGCATTTCTAACACCTCGTCCATGTACCCTTGCAGTCACTCCAGGCGTTTTTCTCTCCTTGCAGAGGTCACTCTAAGAGGACATGTTCTATTTCTGCCCTAGCGTCCAGTAGGGGTCGGTAATGGCGCCAGTCCCCCTGGAGGCGAACAGGGAGGTAGGCTCCAATGTAAAAAGGCTGCAATTGCAGCGGCCAGGCAGGCGCCGGGGGTCGAAATGATAGGCTGCACACAAAATCCATTGCCACCGATTTAGCTGTCTGCCCCCTGACCCACAGCCTGACACAAGGGGTAAAGATTGGCGTTGGCCGGATCTGCACTGCATATATATTCCAGGCTGGTGATGCTATATAGGCAGTGCTCCCTGCCTTAGACCTAACATGGAGACTATAGGAGGGAAGAGGAGACACGGTATTTGACTTTAAATTGCTAAAAGATTCCATTTGTGGCCAAAAGAAGATTGATTTTGAATAGATTTGTATAAAATTTAATGGAGAAACATCAGGGCTCCAACTGAAAACTGGCATCTCTGAATTTGTAGGCGTATTATTGGAATATAAATGGCAATATAGCCTACCTATATGGCAACCTACAGTGTGTGTTCCTGACTAATACAGAAGAAAATTGACCTCCTATTAATGCATATACTATGCAGCTGATACTCTGCATAGGTGTTAACAGGTGGCAGGTAAACATCCCCAGGAGGAGTGTGCCTGGCCCTTTATGTGGATATATGTGACAACTGGGGCAGTGGATTGGTTATTTAACGCCACTGGATCCAGTTACTCACCAGCACCCTCCAGCCCCTGGTACCTGCTGTAGGAGCTCTGGAACTGGTAGTATAGTAATACTACCTCACTGTATGTATACATCCATATAGTGGACTCTATATTCCTCCTGCTGACCGTATAAGGTGAATGGCTCACCACACTGGAGCGGCCCAGAACAAACTCACAATATACGATAAATCAACACTAGAGGCTACCTTACTCTGGGTCAGCTTTTAGCTGAGTCACCTCCAGGTATTAAGGATCTGAACAGTAACCTGAACTGGGTCCATTCATCCACCTGTTAACTTAATGGGTGACTACCTCTATGCCACTAGCAAGACTTGTTTAAATAGGACCGTCCATATGGCTTGTATCATATTGTGGATCAACCTCTAATTGCATGGGGTTCAAAATGTAGTGAAGCTGATTGGTCAGCTAGAGCCACATAGTAAAGTTATGTTACATTTAGGTTGCCCTACCAGACAGGAATGTCAGGTAAATTCTCTATTAGAATACGGAATTATCTTGATAAATTGTGGATACATCTTTTAGTATATAGGGTATCGAATTCATGCATTCCTGACATTTGTATGCATCACCAGGCTAGCCCATGTCTGCATTTTCACTAATGCCCTTGTTTCCTTCAAATTGGTACTAAACAGCCCACCACCTCCACCCCATTACACTAATACCACCTCCATTCCAAAACAATTCGCTTACCCAGACATGTCAAAGGTCAATATGTCCTAAATTGTAACCCATACCTGCATATTCTACATGGATCTAAAACCCTAGGTGATCCCCCCACACAACAGGAGGTTTCAGGTATTTTACAAAGGTAGCCATTAAGTCTGTCCATACATCAGTCCTCCAGCCCCGCCCCTACACGTCAAACCCTTCACCTCCTGTGGCCCTATAGGGGCTGAGTACCCACCTGACAAAGGCCATCCCCACCCACACCTCCAGGAGGGGTTCTGGAGAAGAAGGGGTGAGCGGTGGGAATCAATTTAGCGGAATGGCTGACAAAGTATCTCGTCTATCTGACCCAGGATGGCGTGGAGGTGGGCATTAAGGTGCGATTTGGCGTGCTGAGAGAGCCACTCTGGTCATTCTCCATTCATGCCTTAGGTTAGAGGATCTCATGAATGGTCCCAAAGCCAGCAGTTCGGTTAAGTCTGCCAATAGTGCCATGGCGGTTATCTCCATATGGTATCCCATTAACGACAATAAGTATGTTAAAATATATGCAATAGCAGGTAAGATACGTTGTACTGATACATCTCTTTTTTTTTCTCAATTGAATTTGTTACCTCATTCTCATATTCACGTGAACGTTGTCCGTTGTATATTTTGCTAAATAACTCTGGGACCCTCTTTCCTTGTACAGTATATCAGTTTAACGGCATTTTAAATCAGTTTGCATGGAGGGAGGAATTGAAATATAGAGCCATGTCTAGTTGACCAATGCTGAATCGAAAACAATCTCCATTATATGTTATGAAGTTTCATAAAGCACTGTTGTGTCATGTTCAAGGCAAAGTCACGGGATTTTCAGAGTAAACCAGGAAATGGCATGGCATTATAATGGCTGCTGACATTAACAGCATTATTTTCATCCTATACGTAATTGCTCCTTAGTTACAGCAGACAAATGAGATGTATTTCCCCCATGACAATTTGTGTTATGATTAATGGGATGCAGTGTTTTGTTTGAATGTATTTTTTCTCTGTCCAATCCCGCAGCCATCCATGTATGTGCTGTGTATTTAGAGCAAAAAGAGGACACCCCTCTTCTTGTGACCATTCCTGTCGGCGACCTACAAGAACAACAGAGGGGCTTGTCCCAGTCCAACGATACCTGCGGGCGCTGGCCTCCGTTGGGGAAGCACCAACAAATCAAAATATGGGAAGCTTTAATAAGAGAATATAAAAAAATAAATCACAAAAAGAGACCAACCCACTTTGATTTTTTTAACGTGTTCCCGTCATAAAACACTGTGTCGTAAAGAACTTACGAGTTGGTTGGGCCACGTCATTATTACGGCCCTCATCTGGTCTTGTAGACAGATTCAAGTCACTGTATATATCTTATCTAAATCTCCTAGCATTATAGGGGTCCCTTTATTCCTAACATCTTTTTAGGCTGTAGTCGGACTGTCACTGCATGGGTTGATGAGGCGGCTATTGTGAAAAACTCAATGGAGAAAGTTGTCAAATGTAAAACATGACAATTCCCCTGTCAGAGTGTATGCCATTAGGCCATGGATGGTCACTGCCGCAAGAGGATACCCGAGGCTATGGATGAAACAGAAATGGAGGTCACGGTAGCAACTATTAAGATCTATAGAATTTGGATCTGTTAAATACAAAACTTATGAGTATCTGCGCAACAGTAGAATATTCTGGGTAATGACCTATATAATACTATAAAAGTGTTACACGACCCATCTGATTGTGTGAAAGCTATCTTAGCGAGTTAGCAAGGAATTTTCAGTTGAAAAGCACTTCTAGTAAAACTCTGGACACATGTCTCTAGACTTTTCAGGTGAAAAAATATTTCCAATGGGGCAATAACGTATCAATCTACAAATGTTCTTACCACAAGACATGACTAGGAGATATATCACGTATTATGTCTTTTAAAAACAGTTTTATTGTTCTACCGATATATTTTCAGAGAGCTGCGAAAGAAGCAAGGACAGCCTAAAAAATGAGACTCTGTGAAAAAGGTTAACAGGGGACGCCAGTGGCCCCAGTCTCCGGGGTCTCCCCCTGCAGTGGGCAGCAGCTGACGGATTGCGAGTCTGAATAAACCCGTTAAATCTGTAAAAACAATCGTTAAGGCCTGTTCTGCCTTTGTTCCATTCACAACTCGATAGTGGGATTTATGGGTGAAATTGGGAGACATTTTGAGCATTTGTTCTTCCTGTTCTGGCGCCGTGCGCCGTGACACCGCAGGCCGGGGTCCTATTTGTGCAGTTGGTGAGTTCGTGGGGGTGGGGGTGGGGATGGGGTGAGAAGAGGGGGAGGAGGGGATTACTTCAGCATGTCAGTGTTTTCCTTACCTCCAGCTCACAGAGTCAGCCTGCCCCTTTATAAACCACCCTCCCCACCACACCCTGATGCCAGCCGATCCTTTAGGCCTTCAAAGTGGGAAGCCCCCCGTCCAGCCGGATCTCGGCTCTGATCCCAGAGTGTCCAACATGAAAGATCCAACTCATGACTTTCTAAGTGGCGCCGCTTTTAACGTGGCTCAATGGTAAAGTCCTATGGCGACGGGGGTGGACGTTCGGCAACAGGAGTGTTGGGGTGGTAGTAGATGGTTGTGCATTTTAGAATAAGGGCTGCGTGGCTGGCTTTAATCTTTACTACATTGTATAGTGTTATTGGTGACTAGACTAGAGAGTTGGAAAGTGTGAAGTGTGGGAGCTCAATGGTGTGTGAAATATGGATTAAGGGCAGTATCTAAAATAAAGTCAACGAATGAACCATGAGTGTTGACTTCCAAGAAGTGGTGGGGACAGAGGGAGGGAATGGTAGGATTCAGCGTGGATCAGGCAGGCGTCCAGCAGATCCCTGACACAGGGGCAGGCATGAAGGCGGCTAACCAGGCTCTGGAGGAGAGGGTGGCCATACGTCGTGATATACTGAAGTGCTCTTTGATCATTTGTAGCCTGGGGCAGGTAGTAAGTCTATAAAGCAAGGGGACCAAGCTTACACTAGTTCTGCATGTATATTCTACCCCCCCCCCCCCCCTCTTTGTAGATCCTATACTCAGAGGGCTTTATGTTTTATTCAAACCCCTAATCGGCTGTATTGTGGACTTACTTCTTGTGTTTCTCGTTCGTTTTCTGTTTGATCAAAGTTCAAGGCAAACCTAGGTATATCGCCTATAGGCGCCTCGTCTCCAGGAGAATAAATGTGGCCTTGACATATTCATTATTCCATAACTGCCATTACTATAATGCCGTATATCCCATACCTGTAGCTATCTTGACACTTGTATAATTTGATGTGTTACATGATGACATTATCAAATCAAGTCCACCCCCACAGGTATACCCCATGTATATATCACATGCTGACCTTAGATTCTGTCAGGAACACCGGCAGATGACAGACCTACACCTGCTATGTTACCATGATTAAAGGCAAGACCTTTACCATTGTCAACTTGCATCTACAGACGCAACCCTAGATCTCAAGATACAGATCTAACACAACCAACTGCTAGAAGAAAACCCTCCTAAATGATAAATGGCTACATTCTCGAGGGGTACCTCAAATATCAGTTATTTCACACTGGTCTGTTTGTGTGTATCCGCATACATGTAAGTTTATCCGCCATAACAGCACGTGTGTATAACTCAGAGAGATAACTGTCTACTTAGTCAGCCTCCTGTCATTCTGCGTCCGGTGAACAGTCCTCTTCTGACGCCCCGGAAATATAGGCATATATACACACGCTCTCCGCCTGGCAGAAGACCATCCATCCACCTTGGATCTCACTGCCCCGCCCTCTGTACAAACCCTAACAACCCCTACCTGCAAAAACAACCTGGTACAAATGTGCTAAGCTAAGGCTGCTGCCCTGAATACTGATTTTGAGTCTTTAATTTTAATCCATTAATTTTGTCAAAAGTTATCTCTACAATATCTAATTGAATTTTAAGCCGGGAAATACTTCATTTGGTATAGTCAATGACAGAAGTGAATTTTATTGGTCTTGTAAAAGACAGTCATAAGTATTGGAAAATTATCTTTAATTAAGTCTATGGAGCAGCTCATATGCATGGTTTCTATTCAAAGTACAGACGATTTCTGCTAGGCAGTCTTAACTTTAGAGACATACTGATTTATGATAATGTAATGCACTAGCGCTTCTTGGATACGGAGACATTGAATACATAAAGCACATATACAGAGTTAGGTCCATACACTTTATCTCTTGCGTGAGATGTTGCCTCCATCATATGAAGTGATCTTACTCTATATGAACATGCACCTACCTACGTGGTCCAAATCCCAACAGATTACACAGCCCCATAATTATCCCACGTTATGTGCAGCTAACATGCATGTAACCTGCCTATCTACCTGTATGTTAGAACATAGATAAGATGGGATCTTTACATGTCTGGAGTGTTCTAACATTATAAATATACAAGGTGAACTATCTGACCTATGCCCTGATATATCTTTGATGTCACTCAGGCTTGATGGAGGAGGCTGTACCGGGGATGTAACCTAGGGGTCAAGCGGTTAGATGTCTGAGGTGTCAAGATAAATATTGTTATTGATATGAGGGGCGGCCCCATGTCAGTAATGTCTAAGATGGGACTAGGGCCGTATCAGCAGTCTACATATTGATGAAGTCCACGTCAGACGATCCACGTACATGGGACGTGATAGGACTTACTGGCTACTAGGCCTATATTTCAAATGCCATGAAGACTATAATGTATGCATATCAAGGGGAGGTTAGATCCCAATGGTTGATGGATACAGAGATAAAACTACGGTACCGATATGAGTATGAATTAATTGTCAGCAACACATTGCTAATCTAAAGTATTATCCTCCATCTAGATACTGGGGGATAGATAGCAAATGGTAATACCAGACACATTTTATTGGCATTTGTCAACATTTGAGTGAAAGACCGATAATGATGGCTTTACTTCAGAAAGAAATAAGTAGGGTTTAGCAGTAAACATCCAAAGCGGTGCATAAGTGTACAGACATGAATGTATATCCACGATATCAAAGACCCTAAAGAATCAATTTCACCTGGTTCCCATAAGCCGATGAGATGCCCAATTTCCTTTACAACCTATTACCCTGAACCAATGCACCACTCCAATAAACACATTTGAATGCCCATTGAGGTGCAAACTACTCAGAGTAACACAGACACAGGCGATACCCTTGATCATATTTACATCAACACTATCATCATTCATATCACCTCTTATCACTCAAGCCTGCCTTCAACACTCCATCAAAGATCAACAGGGTCAAAGTGGATTCGAAGCAGAAGCCACATGGCTTCTGAATTTTATAAGATTTCTTTATGCAATTTATTTTCATTTCTACTTAATAACCTTGCCTCTACCAACCCCACGATGATCCAGCCCATCAACAGCTTGGTGTTGGTGCCGTGGAGAGAGTGAATGAGTTAGGAGCACCTGGAGGAGGCGGCGTGCAGGTATGCAGCAGTTAGCCTGGCAGAGGTATACATGTGTTTTAGGGTAGGTACCTGGCGAAGGAAGGTGCTGTTATCAAGGGTATGTAATTCGAGGTGACGGCCTGAACAGTGGCCCCTGTCTATCTCTCTAAACCATATTCTAGCGTGTCTATGTTCTTCCCGAAGGCATATAGATAGACTAATGATAAACAAAAAATCTCTAGGTGTTGGACTCATTGCCCTGTCTCTGCTCTTCCACGAAACTGTCCCTATTTATACCAATGTCTATGCGTGTTGCCCACATGGATACTGAAAATCTGACAATAGGACATTTTCCTCAAAGATGGGAATGCAGATGGATGTTATCCTTTCTTCAGAACGTAGGGACCAGACCAAAAACACAGGATCTATAGCCCCCTGTAATGGCCCAAGTCCCTAGTTTGATCCCCAATCTCTGTCTATAATTTAAATTCCCATTACCCTCTGTTTTCTGTCTGATCACAGCCCCTGCCCCCATCCCTCTACACACCCCTTCAGCTACATGTCAGTTCCTTCTACATGGCCTTACCCCTATATTGACCCCCACCCTCCTGTCGGATCCTGATGTGGACCAGCATGGCCGGCTGTGTAATCACCAGTGACTGACGGCTGGGACGTGCCTCCTCCGCCCAGCCATCCGTCCACATATCCACCTCCAACTCCTTTAAGCCTGCTGGTATGTAAACTTTGCCCCTCTGCCCTGTCAGTGGAGACCGACTCCAGGGCTGTGGGGACAACTCCAGTGTTGTTGGGTTTGTTGGTGTAGGCTTGTTTTACACCTGGTACGGCAATGTTTAACTCTGCACACACGTGTCCATCATCAGGCATAGAGCATGTGAAATCGACCAGGAGTAGCTGACCATGGTTTGTTTGTGGTCAGGGAAGGGGGTCATGGTATACCCTTAATATTTACAACATTGGTTATGGTCTTTGGCCAAACAGGAACACATACAGGAGCCAGAGCAGCCATAATAATTCACCATCTGAACTTCAAGCGATCTCACTTTCACCCTACAGTCTTTTCTGTTGATAAGAACAAAAAGGCAATTTGGCTATGAAAATGATGGCAAGTGAATAAAATACATCTCTGCATGCAATGCCCCATGCCACAGATGCAATTAATAATCATGGCAGTCCCATTTAATGAGTTATTAAGTGCATCATGTTAATAGCAACAATTCAAAACAATTAGTAGCACATTGTAATTTGGTTTCTGGTTGTTTTCCATTACTTTGTGGTAGTGGTGTAAGTGGCTGTCTAGCAGTTAGGTTTTGTACCCAGGTCATCACCATTAACTGCCTGTAGGCTGCAACAACTGCAACGTTCCCAGCAAATTGTCGTGACTCCTCGTCAACCTGTGTGAAGTGGCTCACACATGTCGCTAGATGGAACACGACATCGCTATAGCACAAGATCACCAGGAATAGCAATGGTGGTGATCACATGGCCTCACCTCAGATGGCGAGGATGGTGATCACTCAGACTCACCAGGGATGGCGACGCGGGTGATCACTCACCTCGCTAGATGAAACACGCACCTCGTCATAGCACATGTTCACCAGGGATGGCGAGGATCGTGATCACTCATCCTCACCAGGGATGGCGACATGAGTGATCACTCATCCTCACCAGGGATGGCGACATGAGTGATCACTCACTTCGCTAGATGAGACGCACACCACGTCATAATACACATTCACCACGGATGGCAAGGATTGTGATCAGTCACCTCGCTAGATAAAACGTGTACCTTGTGATAGCACAGGTTCACCACAGAGGGTGAGGATCTTGATCACCCACACTCACCAGGGATGGCGACACGAGTGATCACTCACCTCGCTAGATGAAACGCGCACCACGTCATAGCGCAGGTTCACCATGGATGGCGAGAGTGGTGATCACTCAGACTCACCAGTGATGGCGACGCTGGTGATCACTCACCTTGTTAGATGAAAAGCTCATGATCATCGACATTGGTAATCATGCAGCCTCACATCTGCCAGATCAAAGTATGTTTTGCCAGAGAAGGTATTGCCATATGTATCTTCCCTCTAACCACAGACAAGGTGTTCATGTTGACATTTCCCTATGTATTTTTCCTGTAACCAGAGAAAAGGTGTTTATGGATAGTTGCTTTCATTTTAGAGATACCTCTATCTAAATTCAATTGATATTTTCTCTATATAATCTTGTTTGATTCAACTCTGAAGTATTATATGGAAATTAGTGTGAAACAAAGCACATTTGATATGTATGGGACTTATACTTCATGCCCACACTTCCTAGATAGGCTACATGTTGAACAGTGGTGCTGTCTCAACAACTTTGGCAATGGTGGTGATAAGTTGCCACTGTGAGTGAGAGTGAGTGACAGATGATGCAATCCTCAGAGAGCATTGACTTGGAGTGACACAAATTCACGTATTGAGTGAGACCAATGTTGGCAATGGTGGTGATAAGTCACCATTTTGAGAGAAGATTAACTAGGAGTGATACACACTCACGCAGTGAGTGAGAGCCATGTGGCAATGCAGGTGAAAAGTTGCCATTCTGACTGAGAGTTGACAGGCAGTGGCACATACTCACGCAGTGAGTTAGATCCATGTTGGCGATGGTGGTGATAAGTCACCATGCTTTGTGAGGGATGACAAGGGGTGGCACATACTCACGCAGTGAGTGAGACCATGTTGGCGACTGTTGTGATAAATCGCCATGCCATGTGAGACTGACACACAGTGGCAAAAGATGACGCAGTGAGTTATCACTCAGAAAGGAGTCACCATTGATGACCAATCATGGCGACAGATAACGACAATTTGCTGGGTTACCTCTATGTAAATGGATATATACTCATCAAACCATATCATAGGCAGCAATCTAATATACTGATAGCTTGGACAGGGGTTACAATGAAATTCATTTTCTTGAATTTTGACACTGATATTTCTTGTAACGACTTTACTTACTCTTACGTAAATAAAAAACAGAAATGATTCAATCAATATTGCAACTTAAGTTTATAGCAGTGAGAATCAATTGGCACTGGCTGAATATTTGATACTAAGGTGGACCCACTAATCATGTCACAGGTCTAGACAGGTGCAATTAAATTCAACAAGAGGATAATTGATCCCCATTACTCGACTCTGTCCTGCACCAAAAGGTATAATGATTTCAAGGACACGCAACACGAACATAAACGGTGGGTAAATGGCGATTTAGCTAATATCTATGTGTGAGGCTTTTTATGCTGCATGAGGACACCATGAGACTAGCTACATAATATTGGTACATGGGTCGAGGTCTATCATCTTCATTGAACAATCTACATGCTCTATATATGGTTTTGAATATACTAAAGTAGCTAAACTCGAGAAGACAAATAATAGTAAGAAAGACTAGCCTATATGGGAAAGGCGACTGCACTCAATTGACTGTAGCATTATCCTGGGATTTTAGTACCATTGACTTGAGAAGAGTGAGGTGTGAGCGGTGAGTCACTGACACACATAAACTGTTATAACACAAGTTTGTTTTTATTCCCCTCCACTTTTTTCACTGCTTCTCCTCTCCTTAGACTCCTATCGCCTTCAGCTTCAGCCTCGAGTCATTGGATCCAGGTCCTACATTTTCTGGCTTTGGCTAGAATTTCACCATGGAGGGTGCTCCTGCTGCTGTTTATTATACATGTAGCGCCCATCACCCCATAACGGACGGCACTTTGGCAATAGCTAAACGATATAAAAAGATACTCAATGTGTAATTAAAATCCACTAACAAAAGCCCCATAGCAACGTAAAAGTCAAGAAAACCCCAGGGTACAACTTTTTGCACCAGGTGCAATGGTAAGATACACAAAGAGGCCATCAATGCCGAAGATCTTGTAACTATTTTCTTCGTCATTTTTTCTCTCCATTTTTCTCCACTAGGGCACTAAAAGTGGGTGGCAGGTTGTAACACTAGTATGTGCTGAGATTACGCCCCGTCCTTTGTCACAGCGTCCCATAATTTTCACGGGGACCAATTAAAAGAGGCCCGGCGGCGCGCGCAGAGCGGAAGGGACGCGCGATGGTAGCAGACGACTTTCCCCAACTTTACTTGTGTCTTTTGTTGGTGGACAGACAGAAGGGACAGTCTGTTCCACTACCGGCTGATCATTTTACAACCCAACCGTCCTCCTAACTTCCACCCCCCCCTCCCCAGCCACCTACCTGGCTGGATCCGGCCCGAGCCCTCATTCACAAAAATACTCGAGCACTTAAGGACAATATAAAAACCGCCATGTTTTCTCAGCCCCCTCTCCACAGAAGTCAGGATCCATTAAGAGCCTCACACCCGCTACATCAATGTACACGGGCCTGTCAGGTACCATTAGAAGGGGAGCTTATGTATGTATGTAAAGGGCTAAGGGCTAGATATTCAGTAACAGAGGCTTTTGTATATTTACATATGCAGGGTTTAGCCCAGCCATTAGTTTTGCTTAAACCCATAGTCCACTTGGCCTCTGTCGCGCGATTGAGCCATACATTTCCTATATAAATTTCTGCGACAGAGGCCTAGTGGACTATGGGTGTTACGGACCGGGGACAATCGTGAGGTGATACGTGTAGTTGATCATGGACCTCCATCACACTCATAGTCTCATTTTACAGGTATTTTACCGTCCAGCTTTCAGGCCACCTGGCTCTGTATATCATCAACCTCAATAATCACCACCGCCACTCTTAGCTTTACCCATCTACCACCCAATACATATGATATATACCGGGCTTCCCTAGCCCACTTAAAAGGGTCTTTTTCTCCTCTTTCCTATCCCCTCGGGATGTGTGTGGTGCACATGTGCGCGGGCACTGACACATTCCCCTGTGAAATTGTGTAATGTCGTTCTCGCCATGAATATGACCTTAGCTGTCGAAATGGCTTTAGGGGCCTAAACATCTATTACTCACTCACTCACATATGATATATACACTCTGTACAGGCACCTGTAACGTGTAATGGCATCTCACTGTCTGCTACACTTGTTTAACACATGACCTTGGGGACAGATCATAGCAGTCTACACATACACACTTAGGTTAATGGTGAGTTAATCCTGCAATCTGACTCGGTAATCCTCCTTGACGGCTTCAGTCAATGCCACCTCACACCGACCACAAACACCACTAAGCTACAGCCGATCTCCTGCCCTCTGGCGGAGACATGAAGCTGGCTTCCTATTCTATAATATTCTGCTTCTTTTATCTACCAGTGTTTCTCAACTTCTCCCAGAATAAAGCACAGCAATTACTTATCTCATATTTGCTCTGATCATAATGCTTGGAAAGAAAAGATGAAATGCTATTTCACCTTGTTTACCACCGTGGCTATCACCTAGGACCCGGGGGAGGCACTGAGTCTTTGATTGGTGGTACCAACTGCGAAACTACAGCCCCCTCTTTTTGCCAAACCACAACCCCTTTAAACACAGCTCAATTTTTACAGCCCCCTTTTTTGAACAAGTCTCCTAACAGCCCCCTTTTTGGGGCCCTTTTCTATGTAAATCAAGGTTCTTTGACAATAATACTCAGGAATTTCACAGCCCTGGAGTGATAACATGGAATATTCAAGTTACTTCCGATCTATACAAGGCATGAAAGGTGTTAACAGCTCCTTAATTTCAAGATGTAATTCAGCTAACAGCCCCCCTTTTTCTCCCCTTTGACTCATCGACAGCCACCGCTCCGTGGGGTCCGTACCACAGTTGGTACCCAAACAGAGGGTCAGTGCCCCCCCGGGACATAGGACTTCACATAGGACTTCATAGAACTGCACATGCAAACGTAACAGCTTCATAAGTGCGTCTACCAGGGAGCTGGCATATACAATGTCCCTTTAATGGACTACCACTCATGGTTATATATGTTCAGGAGGAAGAGAGTCACAATGGTCACAGAGCCTGGGGTATTGAGGTATGTATAGGCAAGGCAAACATGGCCCACCTTTTGTGTATTCCCCTACACCTGGTCATGTATAGACTGTGAATGTTACATGAGTAGGCTTTACAAGACCTATTCAGCCTCATTAAACCCACCTACTCCACCGTGAGAGCTTTCATAAACAGGCACCCTTTTAAGATATTAAACCTTACAAGCTGAGTCTAGGCATGGTTAACTAGGCTGGAGCAATGATGGGAAGTTAAGCAAAGTGCCAATATCTTTTTGTGCTTAATTAAGAAATGGGGATCACTTTACTCTAAAGATGCTGGTGCCGCATCAAGAGCTTTATCAGTGAGAGGGTGGCAGTGTCTTTCTTCCCAGGCCCAAAGGGGAAATGAAATAAACGAGTGCATTAGAGGAGAATCTCTAACACCTCTGTCCTCTGCGTGTATAGTAAAAACCATGCATGCACTCTGAACATAGAGTAGCACACCCATTTACCTTTGTCCATATGAACATGTTAGTTCAGACAATGATAACATGTCAGTCACTCACATGTCACTCACTATGTGTAGTACCAGGGTGCAGTACTCTGTCTGTATTCACTCACAGAACCCACTTCTCCAGCTGTCACCACCAACAATGTATAACACTTAATCCAAAGGCTCTTGCCTCTCTTATTAAATTGAATCTTCAGATTTAATCTGAACATAGTGGGCAATGCCCTCTCCATCAATTATCCAACGGCAGGGTCCTTCCAATTCTGTTCCATTTTGGTTCCTACATTTAGAATAATAATGCTTTGGCCATCCAATACATTGTGATAAATTATGTGACCTTTTGTATATTTTGAAGTATACACAATGCCCACACCCTAGACCATAGTCGAGACCCCGATGGATGTCTACATCTACCCACATACTATTTGTGGCCCAAGGGCTGATATCAGCATGAGCCCTATCTCCAAGCAGTTACAGATCTCTCCGGTCAGAATCCAATCCTGCCCCCAGCGTTTGGCCCCTACTGCTCCACAGTTTATGTTTATTTAATGATCTCCTTTTTTCCTGTCCATTCGTCGCCCACACTCCCCCAGCAATGGCTACAAGGGGTAGATTTCCCGCTGGCATGTCGGGGCGAATTATCGGGCCATGGAGGCTCTGGTAACTGGAGTTGTGCGTGACCCACCCATTGGTCGCTTTCTTGCAGGGGTATATGGCCTACAGATTGGTATAGGTCCACTGGGGATTGTTGGAACCACCCATTGTCCATGTGAAAAGGTGGCCCTTATTGTGTATGTTATACACATAAGGCATACCGTAAATTCTCCCGTATAAGCCACATAACTCGTATACGCCGCACTCTCATTAGCTATATGCCACACTAAGGACTTGAAAATTGACATTTTAGTACTCTCCTATGGTCTAAAATACCCTCGTATAAGCCGCACCCTGACTTGGGGCCGGTCCTATAAGCCTGATTTTGATTTGGGTTTTGGTATAAGCCGCAGCTTATTTGAGAGAATTTACGGTATATCCTATCTGGCATATCTAGGGCCTGAGACATGCATGTGGACGGCAGTGATGCAGAATATGCACTGTGTATAACCTTTAACATATAGATACTTGCCCATTGCAATATATGTACATAGATATTGTTCCCATTATAAAAGAATGTACATATGTGGGATGTGTCATACCTGGTTATTAGTCCACTATGGACCCCTATACTGCAGCATCGGTTTATATCTCTCAGTGAATAGAACCACTATGAATGTAGGCATATACTCCTGATTCTGTGGTGCAATTTTCTTTTATATCTACATTTGCTGCTGGTTTGTAAATCATTGTGTATGTGCTGTGGGTTGATTTATTGTATCTATATGCCGGATACATGTACATTCCATACCGTACACGGCCTGATACAAAGGTAGTCACTGTAATATATCTAAATCAACGTTCTGTGTGTTTAATCTATACATAAATGTAAAAGCTATTCCTTCTGCTTCTCGATCTCTAGATGTGGAAAATTACTTTCAGCTAATAACCTTTACCACCGACGGTTTCCAGTAAATGAATGTGGTGAAATTAATGTAGATTTGAAAGAGAGGCATTAGTATATATGAAAGTAATCCATTTAGACTACATTTCTCAACAAAAGACTACTTATAGGAATAAGGTCATACACATACATGCCCTTTTCACCCCTACCCCTATGCTCATCATCACCACCATCTACCATAACCACCACCCCTACCACCGCCATCACCTCCTGGGGTCCCCACTCTCACCCTGTGGCCACAGTGAATCACCAACAATTGTGACAAAATGGAGAAACCATTAAGAGATATAATGAGTGTTTAGGCTGTCTCCGGTCGGACTGGGTTACCTGTGGCACAGGTGAGAGAGGACCAGTTTAGCTGTGTCTAAGGGTGTGTGGGCGGATGATAGTTTAGCCATTTAGGGGTGACATGATACCCCAAGGCTTTATATTCAGTCTTGTCATGCGTCAGCTGGTGCAGCACTGATGCTTGATGTCAACTCTAAGCTCAGAATACAGATACCAGTATAGTGAATATATAGAACTATAATGTTTATCACCGATGATGCATTCATGGTGATAAGATAATGGCCACCATGACGACAAAATATGACATGCATAATAAACACTGTGCTTGAGTGACATGGAAAGAAAAACTGAGTGACAATTTTCAAGTTTGCTGATTCTTTCTTTATATATTTATTGCATTGTATGAAATCTGATTATCATTAAGAGTGATGATTAGGTTAATTGCTGAATTTAAATAATGTTATGAGTGTTTGGGGGCGGGGTGTCGATTCGGTTTCACCCTAGAGTGTCCACTTACTGATTTAATGGTGAGGTCTCAACACAGGTGCGACACACCTCACTATCTCTCCTCTATAAATTTGAAAATCTACTTCAGACAAAGAAGGCATAGAGGGTGAATTCAAATCTCATAGTTTTAGATATACAAATGTAGTATCAAGAAGGGGTTCACAGAAAGAAGGTATAGCAGAAGAGAATGAATGAAAGGCAGTGGCCAGAATAAAGCCTTTAGTATCAAAGAATAGATGACAAGGGAATTAAAATGATACATTAATGGGAGTGCAGGAAGGGCAGCCTGCGCATGACGAGCCTGGTTACACTACCTCCACGTCAGAAGAACAACTCTTACATTACAGGGACTTAATGCATCCCTCCTTCCCCTCACTTATCTCTCACCTTTAGTGGTTAGATCAATGACATGTCGGTAGGGCTCAGGTGATACCAGGTGGGAATCAATTACCAGGTGGTATCGGGTTAGGTAGGTCATGCAATCGCCTCCACAACGCCCTACTAACCATCAACAGTTTACTTCTAGCCCTCAAGGTTTTCAGCCTTGTAAACCCCCTATTTAACCTTATTGAAGGTCTCTGTGCCGGGGCATTTCTAAAACGTCAGCACGTCATTCTACTAACGTCATCGAGTCTACGTCATTGAAATCTAACAGAAGGTACGTCAGTTGGGCCTTATAATTTCACCCCCAGGGGTAAATCACTTCTTTGCAAGCTACATAGTACAAAGTGGTTCAGCCAGTCCAAAGTAAGGGGCGATTGCAGTCTCCATCATCAGTTTGAGTGTGTGTATTGTGGATGGGTGACTGGGGTCCCTCTCCTGTCCATTGTGGGGTTCTATTATACAGGTGGTGTACAGGTGTAGGGTGCGGGGTAAACATAGGTGCATGAGACTAGGCCTTGTTAGGTGCTACCTTCAAGGTGAGCTCTGCAGGGGGTGTGGTCATCCCCCTGGGGCTATAGGGCATTAGCACATTAGGCTATGGAGGCCGCCATTAGACCCCGACTGCACTATGACTAACACCTTCAGCCCCCGACTCCGCAGTAAATACCAGGGATGCTTCCCATTGGTCAATAATACAATAGCCATGTGCCGTATAGACCTATACCTACCTATACCCTGGCCCTTGCCCCTTGACCAACTTTAACCCTCTTCATATCCACACCAAGTACATTTAGCCTTCAACAAAAGCATCTCTGTGTTCAACAGTTGGGAATGTGCTTGTGTGACTGGTTGAGCTGGAGAAAGATTTTCTCTCATTATTGGGTGATTTGAGGGCCCCTAGAACTATCCTTCCACAAATATGAATATAATCCATGCACACTGGTGATTTACGAGTGGACGCAAACTATACTCCATCTAATCGTTAAGAGGCTGGGAAGTGGAAGCCACATGGGAAGCCATTTCACAGGCATACAATAGACAGTTCATTGCACTTTATTTATCATACTCCTTGCATTTCAAAATCACCTTCCTTGATAGGACATACTGTTAGAAATTGGCAACAATGGATGCCAATCTTTCACCGTTTTTTTAGAAGTCACCGTTTTTTCAAAGTCACCGTAATTTTTATGGATTTTCACCGTTATTTCTAAACAGTGTCTAAAGGTAATTAATTACACATTGTTTTGGTTCTAATACCATACACCATTAACTTATTATATGAATATTTAGCCTCTGGCTTGACATTCTAGAAATTCCACTGTAAATCCGAATTGGACTAAGTTATCTTTATATATGGTTTGGTTGCATATATGCAATTCATCAGGACATTTTAGTGTGAGGACATCATAATCGTTATGATTATAAATGAGTCCTTGAAAGGCACATCATGCCCTTCATAACTTTAGAGTAACAATCCCCTCTGAACAACCTCTGAATCATGATAATTTGAAAACTGCAGTGGTATGCCTATGTATTTTTCTATCACCACATAATGGGTGTTCATGATCACCTGCTACTCTCTTTTGCCACACAGAGATAGAATATTTTTTGAATATCTGAAATCTATGAACCTACAATGTAGACTTGCATTTTTATAACATTGTGCATACACCAGAGTGAATACTCTTTGAATTTTTCTACAATTTGATCTGTTTAGGGTCTAGGACATTGAGGAAAGTCTCAAAGTGAGCCCCGAGGCCACCTAGTGGGAAGATTTGAAACTTCTAAAATGACAAAGATTCACCGTAAAAGAAATGACGGTACTTTTCCGCATTGTTTTACAAAGATTCACTGAAACATCACTTAATCTAAGGTTGTTTCATTGTAATATGAATATCGGTGAAAACCCGTAAAATTTAACAATGATTGTCTAAAATCTACGGAATTTTTTAACAGTGCAGCTTTGGTATTACATGTACGGTGAATATTCTATCACTTGGAGAAAACCCATAGTCTCGTAAATCTTAGGGACTTAGCTGCACTATAGTCCATCTCCTCTGTCCTAGCTACTAGTGGTGAGCTACAACTAAAAACGATTCCAGATATGATAATGGATCCAGAGTTTCCCATTGATATGGACATAGCCTATCATTAAGTTTAAGGAGCTGCGGACATGTTGGTCCAGGATTCACGATAAATCCTCCAACTATCTCCACACCAACTTCTCCACTATGGGCAAACATCAGCACGGCCGGGCACCTCTCAATTCATGGCATTAAGAAGGGAATCAGACCTTGTATTATTGGCAGGACAGCTCCTCAGCAGGCAGTCATATTTCATGGCACGTTCCTGACCCGGAACTGAAAGGCATCCCATGACCCGGAACTGAACTGGCCCAGTCTGACGGTCAATAGGACTGGTAGAGACACCTAGTGGGGATGGGTGGCAACACAAGGGTGGTCTGTTGTAGGGGCTGGGCTTGTATATTTTTTGTTGTGTATTTCTTTTCTTTACAAGTGGGTTGGGCCCGACTGGGAGGGTGGGGTTGGGGAAGGTGCATGAGTGGAACATCCTACATGAGATTACAGTCCTACTCAATACTACCGATAGCATATACCATGCACCTATGGTCATATCAATATCACCTTTGATCAACGTTGGCACTTGAGGTTTTGCTCCAAATTAAGGCAGTTCTTATCGAGGATTCAATCGCTCTACATATAAAACTACTTCTTAGGCATGTATCCCAAGATTTGCTCAAAAATAGGGGGTGCGCCCCCTCCTTTTGGGCCGCGCCCCCTCCTTTTCCAAATCCTGGATCCGCCACTGACTGTATTAACAACCAGTAGAGACTTAAAGTCTTTCTAGGCACCCTTTTTTTGGTTCAATGAGTGCTATTGCACTCGTTTATTAAACGAAAAGGTTTACACGTGCGAGACGCGGTGGTTTCCCGTTTCAATGTACCAAAGGAAAATGTATCAATCTTAGTTACTTTGAGACATTGAGACATGCTTTTCATGTCAATTCCTTTGGAGTGGAAAAAGTGGCCTAATACTGTTGTGATGCTCAATTCTCAGCTTCTATAGTTTAAAGGGTAATTGGTGGTGTTAAGCGTCGTCACAAAGCCATCAAAAGAAGAGCTCTACAGGGGAAGTCTTAAGTAGTCTATTAGAGAGGTGGTCGTTGTACACAGAACAACGTGTCATAATGAATTAGTGTAACAATGGCCTTGCACCAGTTCAAAGTTAAGACCTTTCAGATCAAAGTATTGGCTGCCTATTTCTAGTCACCTTCATTACCCGGTCTGTAATAAGCTGGGTCATAATCTAAGATAAAGCCATCTTAACCCTTTAAGGATTCCATGATGCCTCAAGTTTATGGTTTTCTTTGTCTTCATGATGCACCAATGCAGTGCTGGCAAGTCGACTCGCCAGCCGTGCATTGAAGCACCATGCCACACCTTTGTATATTTTAAGTGTACTGATCCTGTATGCCCAGCATGATGCATGGCTGCAGCCTTGGCGAGTTACTTGCCACGGCTGCATTGATGCATAATGAAGAATTATAGGCATGATACATCAATACTGCATAGCCCTTGAAGGTAAACTCTCACACCTCCCTACAGGTCTCAAGGGGGCCTTCCTCTGCATCCCCATGGACCAGGGATGAAAGTCAACAATGACAAAAAACCTTGAAAAAGGAAACAACTTTAAATGCACTGTCTATGCCCTCCAGTCCCATCCATAAGTGTGTTACAGGTTTTTTTTTTGTTTTTTTTTTTTTTTTGGGGGGGGTGCAGTAGGGGTTGTATAAGGATGTAGTTTGTCCTCAAATAACAGGAAAAGCTGTTTTTCTGTTTTTCAAGATGTTGTTCGGATACTATACCCAAAATGTGCATATTATGGCCCTTTTGCAGAGTATGACCTAGGATCCCTTCAGAATGCTACTGTATAGCTGTTTTCTAAGGTCTTGTTCAGATAGCATACCCAAAATATGCACCACCTGGTAGTGGTGCTTTTGCACAACACGACCTATGGTCCAAGTACAATGTTAAATGTATGCAGATAGGTCAAATGGTGCAGGGAAAATATGACCAATATAGTTACATGGTGAAAGCATAATGTGCAGAAAAGGGGTATACTATCCGACACTCTTCTAGCATAGGAACTATAGCTTGCCGCTAAGACTACACTGAGGAGTGGAAGAAACACCAATATAGAGGGGAAAGTTTTCAAGGAAAAACTTGAGAATCCTTGAAAACCTTGAATTAAATACTGGCATGCTGCCACTGTATGCAGTGTTGTGGGACCTGACTGTGTGCATGTATGCAACCTCTGGAGGTAATTTGTGACTCCTTTATCCTGCTTTCAGAGGATTTTTAAGAAAACTTATTTTTCTTAAGTGAGTGAAAAAAAAAACCCTTGAAATCAAGGAAAACCTTGGAACTCTTTCATCCCTGCCATGGACCAACCATAGCCTGCCGTACAGGATTGTCTGGCTGGGTAAAAGATCCCTATGTAACAGAGCCTAATTCGGACCTATAGTTTAGAAACACACATTACCAACCTCCTTGCTGCGTTGAAATGATATACCAGTAGTAAAATAGCAGTGCTTATTATGACAAAATGACATACAATGAAAAACCACGGTTGCTTTAAAAATGTGAAAAAAATAAATACAAAACAAGACAACTTTGTATCAATATAGAGAAACTTGGCAAGTCTATTAGCAATAGGCTAAGGGCCTTCCCACTTGGCATAAAAACGTGTTTTTTTTTACGTTAAAACGTTTTATAATTTATTGGTTTCCCTATTGATTATTTGGTTGAAAATTGGTTTAAAAAAACGTTTTTTGCCAAGTGGGTTAGTTAGGGATTCCTTATGACGGGCGGTATAAGACTCAGAGGCGGTAGACTTCAAAGAGAGTCATTCAGGTAAGAAATGCCTCTGGGGACGAGGTAACACAAGGTGTGCTTTGTCAACCCCTTCCTCCTCCTCTGACTCCCTCCTCCCTCCCACCCACCAGCCTCCAGAGACCCTCATGGCCACAGGATGGCCACTCGGGAGGTGTTTCAATGCTCCAGTACGGCTTACCTAGATCGGTGAGTGGTAAGTGGTTACCGCAGTGAAAAGGATACAAGGTACACTAAGCGTATTTATATTTAAAACACGACTCAAATAGTTTATATTGTACAAATACAATGGGGTTATTTTTAGTCTTGGTCTTAGAGTATGTGGATACATCGCGGTCATATATAATTGCCCAATGTTGAGAACACTGCTTTACTTTCCCGTATTTCCTAATACCCCCCCCCCCCTCCCCCATGTAAAACATATATGAGCACACTCAGTCACAGTATGCGTTTTTTTAAGACCTACGGTAACAAATCTTTTGTATTGAAATTTACAAGAAAAAATTGTATGGATTTCAAGGGATTTCTTTTCATGGATCCCTGCATAAGCAAATTCAATAAGCGTTCAGGCTGACAATTAGCGCCTGCGATTTTCAGGGTGATTTTGTTGCATACTGGGCCAATCCCAAAGGCAATTTGCTGACTAGTCTTTTGGTGGTTACTTTAGCGGCAATGTGCGTATCAGTAATCTGCCAGTTGGCAGGATAACGACCCATGCTATAAACCCCCGGTATATTCTCCAAGTTATAACACGGCTGCGCAAAGTCATGGTGCATTATTCTGAATGCTGCGTTCTGATTGGATGATTGACAGTGCATTATCTAGATGGATAAATCACTCACAGACTGGTACATTGTCGTCTGCATTTGTGAGTTGTTTACTATTAAAGTTGGGCACTGCTGCCCTAATATCTAGCCCATTGATTGGGTAGTTCACCCAATTGATTGGGTAATTGCCTATGTTGGATTGGTCGTTGTACATTTCATATCTGTAGTAGTGTAAGTCGTCTGGCTACTTAGATTGAACTATGTTGTTTATAAGGCATCTGATAGAACACTCCAAAGATGTTTACATACAACTACACGATAATCTGACCTGGTATGGTGATGATGACTTTCAAGTACTGCTTAAATCCCAAATACTTAATGTCTTCTGCTGTAAGTCACTGTTAACTGTCAATCAAAGGCTGGCTAATATCTTAAATTGGGCATAATTAACGCGCTCACCTGCTTGTACATTTCATGCACGGCATGGTAATGGCCTGGCCTGGCCTGGCCGGCCGTACAAATGTCGTCTGCTACCACGACACCAGCAGCTGGCAGCCTTCTGATTGCATATTTCTATACTAACGACTACAGAGCACGAAACCTGCCACAGTTCTATTTTTATGTTCTATCATACATCAATGTTGAGGATATTTTGGATTTACATGTTGCCCTACCTAGTCTGAGGGAAAAAAAGACCATCTTAAGGCCACTCAAAAAAAACTGGTTTCTCATCACCAACCCTGAACAATATGACAAGGGCGATTTTTTTTTTTTTTTTTTTTTTTTTTTACTCTGGGCATATCGGGCCATGAACGGGGTTGGGTCGTTTCCTGTCTTCCGAATATTTGAGACCAAAAGTTTTGGTTTTAGTACTTAAGAGTTTACTGATTATAAAAAAATTGTGAAGATGCACCAACCTTGCACTGAGATAGATGTACCATGGATTGCATGATGACATTATTATGGCATGATTCTCTCTCAGGCTAAATTGGCTATCCATGCTCTAAAACAAACTCATTGAATAAAACATCACAGAGTTTTAAATGCATCCAACTTATGAAAAAATCATCATGCTGCGTTACATGCAGACGCTCTCTCCAAACAGCTGTCCCTACATTTTTAAATATTAATACACTTGTCAATGGCTAGGAAACTGGCACTGCCACTGGTGAGCTGAGTAGCTTGGCTTGAGACGTCTGTCGCGAATTCAAAAGGGGAGATGCAGGTCCATGCAGGTTCATTAAACAGTGTACTACATGTATAATAAAGTGCTATGGGAGAAGATCAGACTGGAAGACCATTTCAGCCATGTATTCTGAAGTGGTGTATTGCCAAATAAGGGACTCATCTTTCCCAAATAGATGAGGCAGGGTGGTGTCGAAGCAGGTGTTGGATTGTGACGAGACTGTCACACCCGCATCCCGACCTACATCCAGTGCAGTGGCTGAGGCATCTGTAAGAAATCATCTGAGAGTGGACTGATAAAGTGAGAGATAGGAATGAAAGTTTTCAGGCAATACACCACTTCAATTTGAATTCCCCAATTAAATAGAGGTCCTATTAGTGTCATGGTTGATATTGAGTCTGGTATGCTGGTAGGTGTAGAATCTACTACACCTAGCCAGAACATACAGCAGGCACCGGCACTAGGCACCATAGACGAGTGCACAAGGGCCCAAGAAGTAGCACATAGACATTAGTGGACCGGTGGGCGTCATGAGAAATCACACACCAGGACTGAATAGCGATTCAACACAGTTCTAATGGCCTATCGTGACATGCTGCCTGTCACTGGTAACATGGGGAGGGGGGGGGGGGTAAAAGAGAAAGGTGTTGGTTGCCGCAGGTGGGCAGGGCCATGGCTAGCATGTCTCCCACCTCCGTCCATCACACACCAGGTGATACCTGTGAAAAGCCGTCCACCCCAGTCTACTCTGACCTTCCCACCCTGGAGGAAGAGAGAGGGGGTCAAGGTCATACCAGCAGCTGCTACCACACAGCGATTTTTTGTGTGATGTCAATGGATGATTTTATGTGTCTGAATTGACTGTTCACACACGATCTGCACATCTTGGTATAGATTATTACTGATACTGTATTGTAATATGGCTTGTTTGAAATGCCACAGGCAATTTAGAATAACAACATATAGGATCGAGTGACGGGTTGGGAGAGCCAGGGTGGAGGCAGTGTTGGCTGAGTATGAGGGGGGGGGGGCAGTCAGCAGGGAGGCAAGCTGGTAGGTAGGCAGTGTCAGGAAGTAACATGACATATGTCATAGAGTACATGGTGGACAGGTAGCCTGTAGGCGTGAGTCTGTGTCTGATAAGGACAACTACACCTAGCCTGCAGGGATGGGGATGGCACGCTCCGTTATCTACCATCTTGGCACCCCCTCCTCGCCCTGCAGGACATGCGACATGCATGCTGCCATCGTCAGCACAGCGTCCATTTCAACTGAGGGCTCTCCTTGCAGGACAATACATTGTGTTTTTATACAGTTTATTGTGACAGAAGGTCACCTACTCCACTCCAATGTCTGAGGTTCTATCTGCACTCCTCTGTAGCTGGGGTTCTATGAATGAATAATTTGAACCTGCGCATCCTAACCACTATGGCAATTCTAAAATTATACAATGTCCTGTACTAAACCTGATATAGACACAGTGTAAATCTGGAACCCCAGACGTCATGTTTTACATTTTTATCCTCTTCGAATGGGTTGGAGCAGTTACATGTACATACAGATGTAGAGGTAACTTTGACCCCTGTATCAGTGTGTGTCATTGACTGGGTATGTTGCAGTTCACAAGGTGATGCGTCAGTACCTGTTACATGGTTAACTCAGCGAGACTTCACAGTATCAGTTAACCCTTATCACCCTACAGCCACCACTGCACTCCTGGATGACTTTAACCCCTACTTGGACCCCTGGGGTTTGTTACTCAAACCCTGATCATGCACGCAAAATGAATTTAGGAACTCTGTGGGGGCCTTGCTTGGTGCTCCCAGGTAAAATTAATATACGGCAGCATTTTGCAATGCAAGTACCTCGAAAGGGCACTTAATCTCTTCTTTTAGGCCCCTTCTGATACTAACCTCATGTTTTCTTCGAGCATTATCACTGTCAATGGTTAAGCCTATGGAGAATGCATCCATTATCGCTTGTATATTTCATTGGCGTATAACTCCTCTCTTGGCGAGTTAAGCATTGTAAAACAGCAGGTCTTGAATAATGATCCATATTAACCATGCATAAAAACGCATGAGACAATGTACTTCTCCTCCATTTTGTTATAATCCAGCAGTTTCGATGGCACTGTGAGTCGATTGTCTTGCTATCCTCCATTTTGGATTTGGATGTTTTTATGTGCATGCGCGACCCCTCATTGCCGGAAGTAGCATTTTCGACGGAGAAATGATATATTATATCGATTTAACTTGAAATTAATGGCTTTTTGAATATAATCCATGCATCTTTGGCCATATCAATAAAATTGAATCGAATATATCCTATCTTTTTACTGTTATAGCCCCACAAGACGATCGTCTCGCTGTTCGCCATTTTGGATTTCGGTATTCTGTGCGCATGCCCGACCCAATTTCCATAGTTATTTGGGTCAATTTGCACATTGGGATGCGAATTAACGACAGGGCGAACACTTCATTTTATCTTTTTAATAATATATATATCGATTCAAATGATATCCTTTTACTATTGTTTATCATATTTCTATATTATAACACTGAATAATTGAAAAAAAATATTAATAACGACCATTTTTACGACAATAGAGACGTGTGGACGGATTGAATGATTGAATGATGGCAAATTCATCAACATTCATCAACTATTTCCACCACTCCACACCAAAAACGCGGACTGCTCCACCTCTTTAGTATTTCTTAAGACAAATGAAAGCACGGTCAGCTGAGCCTCCTATACCGAGGTAGCGGATTGTCCAATGGGCGCGGCCATTGCTGAAGCTAGTTCCCAGCTCTTATCACTGCTATTAGTTATCTGATGAGTACCACTGCCCCCCGAGAGGACCGCACTGAATGGCTTGGGATCATTTCATTGGCTGATAAGTAATCCCGCTAATTCCGTATACTAGAGTGGTAGGCTGGGAGTTTGGGTGGGGGAGGTTGTGACTTTGAAGTAGCTACAGTGAGTGAGTCCATACGTCTTGATCCATCTTTCCCCACGTGAGTGTGCTTGGTTCATTTGCTGACCTCCCTCCTCCCCGCCTGTCATACGCCGTGGTAATATTTGGGTAGGCAAGGATCATTAATATAAATCGGGAGGGACTGGGAGGGATGAGGTTAACACTGGGTGATTGGTGATTGAGGGAATCAGGAAAATGAAGGTGTGTTGTGTGTGTTTGTGGGAGAGGGGGGGGGGGCATTGTGCACCAGTACAGACGAACGAACAAGTACGTAATGAAGAGAGTATTCTGAGATCGGTGGGTATGGGTTTGGCCATGCAGGTGTTTGGGTTGTCTGCAGCCTTGGTTAGTACGATCGTGTGGGTGCCCTGTCTACAAACCAGCCATCACTTCTCCTTCTAACCCAGTACACCCAACCTGAAACCCTCCACTGACTCCTGCACCTATATTTAGATCCAGGTGACAAAAGGCAGTGGTTTCAAAGGAAGTTGAATTTTCTCCAGGGCATGTATCAAAAGACGTTATTAAGATACCGGTTTGGCGGTAGTATCCCGGGATATCATCTACCCCATCGATCTCTTGAATCCCCTGAGTCGTGAGAGGACCACTCTGTATTAGGTGTAAGCGGGAGTGGAGCTGGTTCTGGCGACTTGCACTAATAAGCTGATAAGATGGCAACCAGCATGTCCCTGAAAGTGGATGTTATCCAGGGACAAGGTACCCATCATGGCAATACCTTATCAGTGTGCTTTGTCACCTCTGGCATAACCAGCAACATCCAAAATGGTCGGGCCTCCCCAGCCCCAGGCCATCTTTAAAAGGGGTCTATGTCTTGCTTTTCTATCCTCTCTGAGTGTGGGTGGTGTCCATATGCGCGGGCACTGGCACATATTCGTTCCTTGAATCTCCTCTTTCCTGTCCCCTCTTTCTTACATGTGTCTGGTGTCCATATGCACGGGCACAGGCACATGTATTCCTTTGTGACGTGATGTCTAATGTACTTTTTCCGCCATGAATATGACCTTAGCTGTCGGCTTGGCGTTAAACAACCATTACTCACTCACTCCAAAATGGTGGACCCACTGGATATGGCTCCAGGCTCCTATAGACCAGACAGGCTAGAGTCTATGGCCAATCCAATAAAAATGTCTCTGTGTCAAATGTGTGGTCAGACACTACAATGTCCGGCCTATACCACATTTCCTCCTGTGCACATCCTGGTGGACTCTTCACAGGAGACCATGGCTAGCCGTCGACATAACAAAGTAAAATTTTAGAAAAGCACTGTAGTATGGTGCGGCCATTGGGGTCATTCACTGATCTTGGGATAGAGTTCCAGGGACTAAGGGAATTGATTCAGATATGAGCCTATCGAGAGGGGCCTTTGGGAGGCTGCCATTCCTGTCATCGCAAGTTGAGAATCCAACAAGTCAGCTCCAACTGCTGCTTGTCATTCCATGCCTGCCTCCGCCCGGCGCCCAGCGCCCACGGCGCCCGGCCATGGGGCTAACCAGATCACCGCGGGGTGCCTGGTAGGCACAGGGGAGGCGCCGGTCACTGGGCGCCTCTGGGAGCAGAGGTTGGGGATGGGGATGGGGGAGGGGTCTCCTGATTGAAGTCGCGGTGAGCCCCCTCCAAGATGCAAACAGAATGAAATGAGCCAAACAAGTCAGGACTGACAAGACCTTTCTACACTCGACTCGCCAGCCAGTCCTCATCCCGATGCCAACAATAGACCCTAGTGTTCAAAATAGTGGACGTATGAGTATATTTTGAAACAGAAATTGATAGAATACAAAGGACCACTCGAGGAACAATAGCCGGGGAACAATACTCCGGATAAATCTGTTTTGCATCATATATATATATAAAAAAAAAAGGTTAGCACTGAAAGGTGGAGTTAGCTTGTTATCATGGGGTTTGGGTGAATCAAGAATGACAAGGCATGAGATCGTGAATATGATTCCACGGTTACTTATCAGACAGGATTCTGTCTTAGGGAGCTCCAGTCCACCAGTCCATGGGACTGTTAACCCCCTCCCGCACTCTCCTCTCTTCATCACCGTTCGCACTCACCCCAAACAACCGACCACAAAAAGAATCACAGTGAAATCTAATCACCAGCGAAACAACTTCAACTTCTTTTTCAACAACTCAAAGCAATTTGCATCGGGTTCCAACAGCACGGCCCGCCGTGCGCCTTGAGAGGGGTCGACTTGGGTCTGCACGGTCAGTTTTGAATGTGGAGAAAGGGAAGCCTACCCAAGAAGAAAACATGGGTCTCAAAATTCACTTTCCTGCTGATACAAGCTTCTCTGAATTCACCAGATGGAAATGTCAGCATTAAAAGAACGTTACTTGGAAGGAGTTTTGAAGCACAGTTCCATTACAGAATACAAGACAAGCATTTCTTTTACTTTTTGTTCTACAATTATTATCTGTCTGTGCTACCTCTGATAATGGGGGTGGAAGAAGGCTAGCCTATCCCACACATTCTACAAGTTCTATGGAGTGTGTGTCATCAGTTTCAAGGATTATCCCCTGTGGACATTTATTATGAAATCTAATATTCAGATGGGAACTAACCTATTGTAATTTCCTTTATGGCATGGCAGATACGATCGTTACTATAGAATAGTACTGGAAACGCCATTTTCCATGGGGGGGGGGTGGAATACAATATGCTTGTATTCCATGGCTAGCGATTATGTGACCTGATGCCCCGGCCTGATGCAATAAACAGATATCTAAAAGCTTTTAAAAATGTGGTGTCATGACATATATGCAAATTGCCACTTCCATGGAATATTTTCCCACCTTGGGGAGTATACAATCCAAAAATATTCCGTGGTCATAGACATTTTTCTTTATGATAAAAAGTCACCAATTTTGCCCATTCGGTCGCACGTGGTTCGAGTTTTATAGCATATACCAATAGGCATACCTGGTACATATTTTGCTGTGTTGTTTTGCTTAAGAGAAATATTAATGTGTGGAAACTTCCTGCTGACTGCCCATTCAAAGTGTCATCTCATCAATCTGTGCAACATCAGTTGAGACCCCGGGTCAATATAGAAGAGTGCTATACATTTGTACTCGATTTGTAAGTCAATAGTAAAACAGTGCAGAGTGGGCAGATGGACATATGGTCGAGTGACCTCTTCGTGTCACCCCGCGGTAACCCGCACCCTCCTCCATTGCTATACCTTATCCAGATTTAAAGCTTCTAAACTTCGATCAGCTCTGACAGTAAAATACATAGGAGGCATCCAGCCTCCCAGGGTAGAATACATAAAAGTCTATGAAAAATGTAAAGCCTTTTTTAAAACTTCTCCAGAGGCTAGAAATTGAGCGTAGTAAAGACACGATGATCAATAATCTCTGCTCTGTGGCTGTCGTTCCTCCTCTCTCTTCAGCCCGACCATATACCACAAAGTAGTTCTAACTCTGGATCCACTTTATGTGATGGGTCCTCCAACCTAGAAAAGGCCTTCTTGCTCTGGACATAGGATTGCTCTGGTCTGGTCAGTCTGACGGGTCTTCATGGTCTTGGGGTAGCGTATATAAGCAAATGTCAACGACCATGGAATATTTTTGCATCGTATTCCCCGAAGTGAGTCTGCCGTATTCAACGAGGCCTTATAGGCCGAGTTGAATGCGGGCAGACTCACTGAGGGGAATGCGATGCAAAAATATTCCATGGGAGTTGACATTTGCATTTATGTCATGGCCCTACGGGGTTAATTTGCTTTAAAATAGAGAAACACAGCTCAAATCTGTTCAGAATCCAAGATGGCGGACACCCATTGAATACGGACACATTGTATTCAATGCCCCCCATTGAATACGGCAGTTCTAGTACTAATCTATAGTGACGTTCGTATCAGCCATGACATAATTACTCATGACCTTCCAGTGAGTCCGACAGTGGTGGCCCCCAAGGGGTAAAAAACGACATGGCGACATTTGGTCATTTTTTTGGTGACATTTCGACTTTGTACCCTTTTAAAAGTGACATGTGACATGTCCAATCCATAAAAAAGTGACATTTGATCTGAGGCCTTAAATTTTGAGATTATTAGACATGTTTTTCCCCCTAAAAAGTGACATGTGACCCCATGTGACCTGAAGCCTTGCATTTTGGCGACATTGTGACCTCAGGGGGCTCTCCTTGGGGGCCCCACAGTGAGTGCCCTAGCCAAATCTACCACACCACCTTGCTGAACACTTACCTGTTGCCCTGGTTGGTAGAGTTCTGCTAAGTCGATCCCATCCTCCTCAGCACGGTCTCGGACGATGGCGGCCAGCTGGATCCGAGGGAATGTGACCAGGGCTGCCCGCCCTACATCATAGGCGTCCCCAGGCTTAGGTCCAGTAGGGCAAGGGGGTAATGGTGCCCTCAGCCCCCCTCCTGACGGTCTCACCTCGTACTCCTCAGCTTCATCGTAATCCTCAATGCTTATTCCGTTATTTTGATCTGTACTTGAGTACCTGATCCCTGTTCCCCCACCGTTAGCACCGTGTGGGAGGGGGGTATTTGTTGTTGTTGTGATCCCGGGGGCGTCCGCCCCACCCCCCGGCTCGCTGCTGCCGCACGTGGCTCCAGCATCCACCCCAACGACCGACGGAGAGAGAAGGCCGTTTGGGCTGTGATAATCGGGATCTAAGGTGAAGTAAACCCTTGTACCCCCTTCCTCCAGGAGTTGCTTTACGGCAGCCAGCACCTCGGCACGCTCCCCGGCATTTATCACACCTATGGCATCTAGATCGGGACAGCCGATCTGTTTGCAGACTTCCAAATCGTCGTAGCCGTTGTCCAAAAACGCTTGTGTATAGTGAACAAGACCCAAAGTTCGTAGCCACTCTTCGACGATACACCCCTCCATGGTGGCACTGAACATGGGCTACACAAGATGATATAAATCCACACTTTGTTTTCTGTTTTAGCACAAAATCACAGAATTCCTGGGATGGGGGCGGCGTCGTAGTGGTGGGCCGGTCCAGCGTTCCTGTAACCGCCCCACCTACTTCTTCCTGTCCCATGGTGTTTGGTGGGTGACACGGCTTCTGAGGCGGAGCATTATCACAGATAACATCCAGGGGTTGAAAACACCCAAAATCCACAGCAGTAAAATGATAAATTCACACCCAGAGCGTCCTAAAATCCATCCATACAGTCCATGTTATGACGGAGCGTTGTGCTCTCACGCTCACCCTGCGGACGCTGCTTATCGTCTGCCAAGCGTCTCCTCTCAGTGAACCCAACTTTGTTTACGACGCCTTCCTACACAGCCAGTGGCGGCGCTGCAGTAGCGTTCAACTAGCCTGTACTTTCAACCAGATTTCATGAATTCTGATTCATCATTACTACAAAACCGCTATAAACTCGTGGAAATACCAAGAGTTGTTCGCATGCCGCTTCCGGGAAAACCTTTCACACAAATCATATGTAGAGGGATTTATTATGATCCCATATGGAAGCTGCTCTCTCACAAGTTACAGACAAACCGAGGCCCAACAGCTGTTCAGCTCGGAAACCCCCTCTGGCGTGAGATTTACTAACTGCACCATACCAGGATTTAGCTTCTCCTGGTGCCTTATCAAGAGCTGTAAACACCCCCCCCCCCCCCGGACCTGTGTCTTATCATTCATGCACCACTCACTTGTAAATATTGGTTGTATAAACAGAAAATAAACAAACAATGTATACAAGCACGCACCATCCAAGGTTTCCCTACTAATACTAGAAAGGGCTATGGCCAAGTTCACATAACATGGACTATCGTAGAATACAAAAGATTCAAAAGAACCTGCATGATATTTCCATTCATTTATTGATTTCCATTGCTAGCACAAGCTTTTGTTCTTATGGCGGTTTGGATCTATCTTTAGTTTAGATCAACACGGTCACAACAGAGACCATGTGTTCCATAAGGATGTAATATCATTACAAAAACATCCAATTCCGAATGCCGATTTCCAGTCGTAATTTCACCACCAATGTAAACATGTTCACTGCTACATACATAAGATTTATAAAGTCGTTGAAGTGTCGATACGTATTACATATCCAGGGTCTGAATATTACGTCACCTATAGATTTACGTGATAAAGAATGACATCAAGGATTTCTTGTAGATTGCATGATTTACTGACACTCGAGAGTTTACTACAAACCGAATCCATGAAACAAATAGGAAGGTAACCTCACACATGCACTAGCTTAGTGATAGATATTGGAGAAACAGAGTAGAAAATTGAACTTTACACCTAATATGACGATACCAAATTCAGTTTTGATATACAATAACAGTTATGACACTTGGGTGATTTTCGTGTCCTCATCGAAATACACATTCATTATATACAATATGATGTTTCATATTTACATCGAGTTTAACAAAATGACGACACATAGACCACATATCTTGATTACATATCCACATGCACCCTTTAAGGGCCGCTAATGCATGCAGCATCACCAAAGTACTGGCGAGCATTGTGCTGGCCCTCTCGTAGTGCATCAACCCTGTTAGGTCGTCATGATGCACGAATGAAGTTCTGGTCTACATTCATGCATCATGACGATCAATGGGCATGGTCCATTAATACACTAACGGCCTTTAATGGATTGCCTCTAAAATCCTATTTCCCTTTTCAAATGTGGCAAAGAATATTGTGAAGAAACAGAAAAATAAAGAATTGATAAAATGCAGACCACAACAAAACGCCAAAATCACCCTGCTTTATGTAGGCATAGCAGCTTTAAATTTGACAAGAATGTCCATTACCGGTTATCGGTACGTTTTAGTTTTACTCCCTTTAAACATTTTGTACGCTAACAATGTAAATAAGTCATATTCCATTTCAAATCGCAGGTAAATCAACACCTAATTTTAGCGTATACATGTGTCAAATGAGAACATCAAAGCTTTATTAGGCAAATTTGAACAAATCATCCATTGAAATACATGTATATCTTAGCTACTATATAACTAATTTGTGCAACTGGGGCAAGTTATTGCACTGTGTCTGTGAGGCAATTGTAAACTGTCTGTACTGAATATTACAAGTGAAAGAGTAGGACAATGTGCACATCTCCGAAAATCAGAATGTCATAGAACACACACTTCTAAATGTTGGTTATGGAAACTACAGGTTTTGCAGTGTATTGTAATCAAACAATGAGCCACATTATACGTTTTGTATATTACTTGTTTTACTCGCATCAAGTTGGCCAACAAAAGGGAACAGCAACCGCTGCACATCTCACAAAATGTTTTACCGATAATCATGGTGTAAATATTAATAGTCTGTGAACGCATGGGGATAAACGCCTTTACTCCAGGACCAAAGTCTATTTCTTCTTCGATAAATTATTTGAAAAGGCACAACAAAAATTGTTTTCTGTACATGTGCCACCTTATTCTAGTCAGAAATATTAGCCATAGCTTGAAGTAATGTGTGTACATTTTGCTATTCCCAGACTGCTAATGATAACAAGAGGACTATTGAATTTGTCTTTGCATACTGATAAATAGACAAGCCATGCATTATGTATCCGGTACTAATAAAACGAGACTGCAAGACATGTTCAAAACAATGATATCAAGTGTTGACTCTATAAAGGATCAGCAAATGTAACATACTGACCACAACATGTGACTTAGCATGGTAAAGAAATCAATACTATCTACAGCTGATAGTTTAACAAATGGATTCATAGTGAAACCCTGCAAAGTGTAATGTAAAGACGTATACAGTTGGTGGTCAGTCGGGAGTAGTTTTGAGAAGATTGGAGATAAGAGATAAGATAAGGCTCCAATTGAGGCCTTCTACTCCTGGCCCCTGGTTTACAAATCTCTCTGTTTTTCTTAAAGGGGTAATTTCTATTACTAAATAGGCTGATTTTTTTTCTATATATTTCATCAAGTCATTTCCTGATTTGTTTTAGATTTTCTGTAAATTTTTCTTATAACTTATCAATGATTTTGTGACTTTGGGTAATAGAAAATGAAAGAAAATTTTCTCAGAGGTTTAGAGCCCCACTGCCTCTGCCCACATCACCCTCCCGGCCGGGGAGGTTTCAAATACGACTGACCTAGGCCTGTATACTTAAATATATTTTGATCCATGATGGACTGTGACCAAATCTTTCTCGGTTGTGATGTAGGAAATTTTTTTATACAATAGCAATGTTAATACAAGTGTTTATAAGAGGGCAGGCTGACAGGCATATTGTTTTACTATGTCTACGTCTACGAAGTATCCGTCATAATTATGTACCCTGTAACTATTATGTGGGGTAAAAACCCTCATATCAGTCAATTTAACAATGGGAAAAAACATGGATTATCAAAGTGAAGGGGCATATGCTTTTACACTATTCCTTATGCATTATCTTAGCTATTTGAAGTGGTAACGTCACTTTATTTACTCACATCACATAATATCATGGAATGGGTAGAGTTACAAACAGCTTGCTTCTAGTCTGTACACTACACAAATCTATTAAACACTGTTTTGATAACACATAACCATGGCAACTGGAATATTCAGAATCGCTTTATGGAATACACTGTATTTATAGATAACACTGAATTTCTTCTAATATTTACCCTAAAACATTGCACCGATACAACTAAATGCCATCAAAATCTGCAAAATGATATCGTAAGTAGCTGTACATGGTATAACATTCAACTACCATTTATAAATGGAGGTTTGTGATATATACACTAATTAAAACACTGTACTGCGACAATTATCTGACAGCAAAATAAGCAGGTGATTTGATGATTGATTATAGGCTAATCCTAAGCATCAGGCCATTAGCCTTTGGCTATTCATGAAATAGCCTGGTAATATTACTATGTATGTCATATCATATTTGCCTCTGAAGAGTGTATACTTGAGACTTCAAAGTCTTTACACTTTATTGTGAAAGTACTGCTGACCTACCGGTAGTCATAATGCACAAACGCAGACTTGGCGAGTAACGCACTGGTGCTACATGCATTATGGTTAATTCTTCAAGAGCAGAAGCTTTCTGTGGTCAACATTTTGCATGAGGCACGGGCGAGTTATCCAGAAGGGCTGTATGCCTGCATCACGACACCCAAAGGGTATGCGGCACTTAACTAATCAAACCTACCGTAATCTCTCGAGTATAAGGCGCATCCTGCATATAAGGCGCACCCTGAGTTGAAGAGAAACCTATAAGGGTCATCTAGGGCCTGAAGATCTAGTACTGTTCTCTAGTAAAACTACCCCGCCTATAAGACGTACCCTGACTTTGGGCTTATTCTGAGAGGCAAAGGAGGCCTCTGATTCACGTATAAGATGCGCCTTATACGCGGGAGATTACGGTATGTAGGCTTGATTCATTCCTCACAAAACCTCATGAAATTGGTATAGTTCACCAATAATAACAAAGCTGCACTGGCGATGCCAACTACAGATAATCAAATATCACATAACTTTTAAAATATACATAAATCAAAAGTCAATGCTTCACTTCTAATAGGCAAAGCTCCCACAATGCTATATCGGGGCAAAGCTCTCCGTGCCAAACAATCAGACATAAAACATGACAATTGTAAATCGAAATAAAACAAGACACAAAAGAAATCAAAATACGTAACAAATAAGATCCCATATGTTTAGGAAATAAGATTAGAAACAATTTGTTTCCTTTTGTAAGAAATAAATAGGGAGGGGGGGGGATCTACAATTTTAGACATGCAAATCGATCACATGAACCTCAATGACTAGAGTTTAAAATAATGGGACACAGACATAGTGAAATTGTGTTTAGATCCAGCTACGAAGTTAAAGGCTTATTTAATATTAAGTAGATCACTTTATATGCTCCATATGCAGAACACAATTTTCAACTGAAAATAAAAATATCAGATTACACCCGGATAAGGTAACCCTCTGCATTGACCGAGCTAATCATGGTGCTAGATGAAATAAATTAAATAATTTCAATAGTAGTTCGGGACTAGTGTTTCTTATTTGTCATGTTAACGCCTATCACTTATATGTACTTTGATCACCGTTAGACCATAAATAGGTGGCTCTTGTGTTTACAGATATTGGATTCTGATTCGTACTACACTTGTATTGCATACAAATGCACCTCTCAATTAATATCCATGCTATAAGCACTAGCAACCGAGGCTCTGAATAAGGCTGTCTACCTGAAGTGGTGTACACTCTCACTTTTCGGCAAGAGTTGATTTGATAACATTACCCATACGTGTGTAGATATGATAAGTAGAAATTGATGCATCTTTTCTTGTGTGTGTATAGCTCCACTTGAGAGACTATCATACACTCATTCTCAATATAAGTTTCTGGTTCTTTAAGCATTATAGAGGTGGAATACTTATGAAGACCATATGTACATTTTACAACTAAAAGCTAGATGTTGGTGACCATGTGTAGTACTTCTGGTTAATTTATTATCATGCACAATTATGAACACCTTTATATTTAGCCTCTTCTGAAGGCTAGACACACTTTACCTCATAAATATTCTTCTAACTGAAGTGCATAATGTATATTGTGACAAGGCAAAACATTAAAACGTCAGTCATATTAAATTCAATAAGTGCATAACGAAACTTTGATAATTTGATAACCAAAGGCAAACCTCATTCTGAGCGTTTGGCCTTCAGACCTAAAAAACTGGCCTGGTGAAGACCAAAAGCAACAATGTCCATCCCTCGTATCAGATAAACAGCATGGTAATAAATAATTTCATCGTTCACTTTTTCATTTCATAGATACAGTACCATACTACCGGTAATATCACACCTACCTAACCACTGAATGCCCTAATACCACGCACCTCCAGTAATAAAAATGGCTCTCCAGGACAGAGCAGAATACTCTGTTGATTGTCCAGAGTAATAACAAGATCAACACCTTACAAGTAACACAGAGGGCTAGAGGCCCATCTTGGTAACTGGCAGCTTAAGCTAGAAGCCCACAATGCCAGCTGGCGGCTGAGACTAGTGACCCATGATGCCAGCTGGCGGCTGAGGCTAGTGACCCATGATGTCAGCTGGCGGCTGAGACTAGTGACCCATGATGCCAGCTGGCGGCTGAGGCTAGTGACCCATGATGTCAGCTGGCGGCTGAGGTTGAGGCGATTGAATGCCAACTGGCAGCTGAGGCTAGAAGCCCAAGATGATAACTGGTGAATTAGATTAGAGGTCCATGATACCAACTGGCGGCTCAGGCTGGTGGTTATAGTGCCATGTTCCAACTGTCCAACTTAGAAGCATGCTCTCCTGGTCAAGGTCAGTCTGGGCGGTGGCTGAGGGGATCTTACTAGATATAACATTGGTGTAGCCCTTGCCGAATGACACCACACCACAGCAGCTTAATGCCTGTGTTTGGTGTTCTGTATCAGAGTCTGGACTGGAGGAGAGGAGGGGCACTATGGTACACACATAGGGCATGGAGTCTGAGTGACAGCGGCACGCCTGGAGTGGAGACATACTGACACTGTCTGCCACGATGACACAGCCCAGTGTGGTGCCGATAAAGAGTTCTCCTCCTACTGCACACAGGGCTGTCACTTGACACTTGGGTTCTGAAATGGAAATGGATGATTTGAATAAGAAGAGTTCATGACTGTGGGAGAAGGGGGTTTTCAATGAAATTTGATCATGACCAATACACATGTATGAAATATCCTCAGGATCAATGAATTCATTTGTGACTACATTGGTAGCCAGTCAGATATAGCACAGATATAGAGAAGGAGAAAAATAAAAGTGATCTTGAGGGAAAAGGTTGAAAGAATTTCACAAACTTTATAATCAAAGTAATTTATAATTTCAAAATGTTCCACTCTAGTACCCTTGTGGTAATCTAAGCACGTTGAAGATATGGACTACTACTGAACATATTAATGAACATAGAGAGATAGGTAGAAACAGCTTTACCTTTGATATGGTCTCTTTCCACTAGAGGGTAGATGTATGGATCTCCCTTTGGTATTACAGTGGAAACATCAAGGCGACCTTGAACTGTCTGACTTTGTACGTCCCAACGGTATACCTCTGTACCTATCAAATAATTGTAAATTATTGTAACAATCGGATATGGCCTTGAGCTCTCCCTAACTTAGTTGCTGGTCATCTTTCAAGACAGAAGACAGGAATTGTAGGGATCTAATCCTGTCTTGTATACTTGAATGATTAGATACACGAGTACCGGTAATGTGTGTTGAATCACTTTTGAGATCTATAATAGGCTAGACGGACCAACACACTCTCCTCGTTCTTAAGCCTGAGATTCACAATGTGAGCTCAGCGGCGAATCCAGGATCTGGAAAAGGGGTCCAAAATATGCAATAAACTCTTAAGTACTGGGAAAAAGGGGGGTGCGCACGCCGCCGCCCCCTCTAAATCCGCCACTAGAGCCGATAATTTCAAATACACATTTATAAATTCTGTTTGATTAAACAAGAAGGTATAGCTTGAAAGTTTGATGCTAACCTGAATATATCAAACTACAGCAAATTAACCTTACCTGGGTAGACATAGGACCAGACTGCAGACGGTGGCATAGACGTCGCTGACGCCACAGAAGGGGTGGAGTCGGTGACGATGTGGACGACGGTAGCAGTGTCTGACATTATGTCCGGGTGGTTGAGTACACGCATGCTCCCAGCGGTTGTATGCAGGTTCCATACTCGGATCTGGCCACGTGCCTGTCCACACCACAACTCGCTACTCCTGTTTGTAAAATATGACACACTCAATAACAATGCTGTTCTACCAGAACTGGGTGAAGCTGATTTCAGATGGCGGACCATGTTCATATCATATATTATTTGAAGTAAAAGATGTTTTATCAGATGATTCTAACATTTCTCCTAAAAGAGCAGGTTTGTTTTATACTAATTTGATTGGCCTAATTTAATTCCAATGAGTATCAACTTTCTATGGGATGTACCGGGTAACAATGTTTTTTTTTCAGCCTCACATTGAGGTCATGGTAGACAATTTTTTTAGGAGCTGGATTACCTCACTTCTTGTAAAATCCATCAATTGGATAGACTTGACCAGCTAAATCTGAACGACAACTGTGTGGCTATGGCTATACTTCTACCAATATAGAGCTATAGTATCTGTAATGCACATGTCATTCCTTGTAAAGTTGAAACTTGATTTTTCTATATTTTTGTACTTTATGTATTTTCTTTTGTATTAAGGTCAAGATTGCAGTCAATCAAGTACCGGTAAGACTAAAACTTTAGTTGATCAAACGGCCATAAAGTGTCATGAAATTGTTGTTAGTTGTAAATAATTGTATCTGTCTTTCTTTTGTATGTCTTTTCAGATGTATGTTATTTGATCCTCTAAGAAGGGAGTGATCAAATTTACATTATTCCTGACATACCTTGAATTCATCGATCATTGTAAATATCATAATTGGTCTAGATGCCTTGATTGTGCATCTCATGCCATTTCTCATCAACGTTATCTTTCTTCGATCCAACCTGGACAACCTCAAGCCACACAGTTGACTAACATTTATTATCACTAGAGCATGTAGCGGTCAATAAAAATGATTATAATAAAAAAAAAGAAGAAAGTTGTATACAGATGATGAAGATATAAATTGTGAATTTTATGGGCCTCCTCATCAAATTATCTTACTGGGTATACAGGAAAAAGTAAAATTAATGCCTTATTCATTTAGGTTTTAATTATACAATAACAAAGTTGAAAGTACCATAGTGGCCAATCTAAGCGTCCCGACACATACAGATTTCAGAATTACCTAATCCTGTCTGTTTATACAAGGTGGGTACTGACTAAAGATGCTCATTTGAAACCCCAGCACTTATACAGATATATAGTTAAGTATAGATGTATATGGTCGTTATTACAGCTTATGTCAAAGTATCAACATGCATAGGTTCATAACATTCTTTGATTTCCATTGATTGTTGGAAAGAGAAGTTCAATTTTGTAAAACTTATATTCCTAGGATGCAAGATTGTCACAGACTATGAGAAGAAAAATCTGCCAATATCAATGGCATGGAGCGATCAAAGAAATACATAATTGTATTATGAAAAGTGCCCATTACTGGGATTTATGATATATTGCATTGTGCATGGTATATTCCGTATCCCAATATCCCTATGAAAAGATCTCATGCAATGTGATCATATACACATTGAAAGGGTGAGTACAATTGGGAGTAAGAAAAAAGAAACAGGGAAACGAGCAAAGAGAAATCTTACATATTATCTTATATGAAAGGATGAAATTTCTCTGCATTCAACCAAATACTTGCCAGTAATTTGACCCATAATATCTACACGTTCATTAGAAGGAATATAACAAGATCACAATGTAATTGGAGTGAGGTATGACATGAGTCTACACTGTCAATATGAAAGCTTCTTCGAATGGAAACACTACAAATCAGGTACGGTACTGTTGTACTCTATCTGGATACAACATTCTCTCTAGCTCAAGGGGAAACAAAACCAAAAAATCAATTTACTTCCAAGTAAATTTTGCGAAGGGAATCATGTAAGAAACAGTTAACATTTACATCAGATTAAAAAATCTAAAATGTGTGACAAAGACTCACCCCTTGCTGCTGGGTAGGGCGGTGAGGCAGTGTATGGGCTTGCCGTTACCGGGGCACTCTGTTCGTACCGGAGTGTAAGTAGAGGAGAGGTTGTTGGGTAACGACGTCCCGCACACCACTAGACGCCCCGTGTCCATGACTACAAACACATGACTTTCACATGTGCCGTAAACCATAGTCCGCACATGTACATTGGGTGTGGTGGTAACTGGGAACTTGAGAACCTCTGAGTAGTCGCTATGTCTGTTAGTGAAGCACAAAAGTGCATGTAGTATATTTATGATTGAAATATGCTTGTCAGCTATATATGGAACAAGTACTAGCTAAGCTCATTATGATGAGCAGCAAAAAGGAATATCACAGACGTTCATTTCTCATTCTTATCCTTGAAATCGCGTTACCATATTCATTCTAACAAGGGCACATGCTCTAATAAGCGCACACCCCACTTTTTGGGCCATGAGCGCACCCCCTTCATGTCAATTTACACAAAAGATGTGTGAAAAATAAAGAATTTCTAGGGCCAAAACATCGATTTTATAGCTTCAGGGGGTGCGCTTATTAGAATTAATTTTTGATTAAAGGAATTAATAAATATTAATATTCTGCAATGTGAATGAATATGGTATATAGTATTTCAGCATTAAACATGGTATCATAACGATTTCCGTGTTCAGTGAATGATAATTTTATTATATTGGATCCTTATTACAAAAATAAACATACCTGAATATATGGATGATGCCTGCGGAGTCCGCAAGCCACACATATTGGCCAGCTCGGCACATGCAGACCACAGGCGAAGACCCGTCCACCTTCACGGACTGAAAATATTTTAAGTTAATTTATCACATGCATACCAATTTATCCTATGTCCATTTTCGTGACAATGAATAGTTTTTGTTCTGATATGTGTTAATGGTTTTTACATATTATGGGAGTTAAATGTTACCTTTTTTTGTATACACCGCTGATTATGGTAAGTGTGGACACTGACACGACCCGTCTCACTGATAGTACGCACCGACGTCCATACATCTGCACAAGGCATCCCCTCAAAGCCTGCAAGAGTTAACTAATCTTTATTATCTTAATCTTTTGATTTTACATTTGGGTTGACAGATAACTATCACAAATTTGTCAAAATTGTGTAATCAGTATTTCAGATATGATAATAAACTAAATAATGGTTGCGTAAATATATACCTCAGTAAAGTTTAAGAAATTTAAAACCCACCATCTCCATAGGTGTCAGCTAGAAGTCCCATGTCGTAGGGTGAGGCGGTGGTGCAGGCGCATACTGGGTCGCAGTCCATGCCTAACGCCACCGCATCCATTAACCCTACAAACTCTGGTGTCTCTGCCACACGACGGATCTGTTCTGCTGACGGCCGATCACTGGGGTCATGGGACCAGCACAAGGTCATCAGGTCTAGGACGTGGTTTGGGTAGTTGAGTTCCTGAATTAAATTAAGGTCAAGGGGGAAAATCTATAACATATACAACGTATTATGTTATGACCTAGAGGCAATATAAGGGTATGCTGTTTTGATATAAATGACAAAGAATTCTGAGGAGTCACATAAAACAAGCAATATCTCACCTTGAAGGTTATAGGTGGTCGGCCACCTGCTAATATGTGCCCTTTGAGGTTCGCGACGGCGGCTGCACCGCTATCTCCATCTTCAAAGGGATGTCGCAACATCAGCAGTTCATAGATAAACATGCCAAACGAAAAACAATCCACCTGGAACAATAGAGGATGATTCATGCATTTTGTATTACATTGGATATGAAATACTTATGGAGCCATATCAAATATACACATAATTCCCTATGGGTGTGAGTACCTTAAGAATAAAATATCCTAGGGAGCCTACCTTCTCTGTATAGGACTCTTCCCCATTATGCTGTATAATCTCAGGAGCAATGAAAGGCGGTGTGCCTGCAAAGCCCTTGGCTCCTGATGGGAGAACAGCCCGACTCACACCATAGTCAGCTAACTTGACATTGACTAGCGATGTGTGAATGGTACCACCCGGAGCGGGTATCTCCCATACGAGGACATTTTCTGACTTGAGATCTCGATATATGATTTGACACGAGTGTAGGTATGACAGCGCTGAAGCCACCTAGAAATGGATAGAGAGGCAAGGAGTGGTTAAGGTATTCAAAGTTTTCAAACATATGTATCTGACTTTGTTTAGATCAACTATCTTACCGGGTATTAGGTTCCATGTACTAGCGTACAACCTACAAATTATCATGTTATTTGAAAGGGCAACTACCGTAATCTCCCGCATATAAGCCGCGTCTTATACGTGGGGTTTTAGTTCTCATTGGATCCACAAGGGGGACATCAAGACCTTTCTTTTGATATGTTACATGCCCTCTTAGTCATAATAAGATATAAGGGGGCCCAGGGGGGTCCGGGGGGCTCAAGCTACACATAGGTTTTTGAATTTTGAAAATTCATTCAGTAGAACCAAAGTTATTAATTTTTCATTTTTTTGAGAATTTTCCAAAACTCTAGGTGCGTCTTATATGTGCACTGCGTCTTATACGCGGGACATTATGGTAGATCTGAATCCCGGGATCTGAATTATGATCAAAATCTTTCTAACGGCCATATGATGGGTAACACCACTGTTTTTGTTTTGTTTTTATTTCTTTTCAAAAACGGTCTTTTCTTGGGAAGTGATAATTGAATCGTACTATTGTTAATGGTGCAAACATCTCATATTACTGAAGTCGAACCAACCTGAACTATTACAGCCTGTATGATAGAAATGGATAGACGTGCCCCTGCCCGCCGGTACTCCCGCAGACATGAGTTGAGGGCTCCTTTTGGAGCCAGACTGAGTATGAGACATAGCGGCTGTAGCGCCACACCAAGAAGTGGTACGATATGTGTGTGGTGCAGCGAGAGAAGGATGCTCAGCTCCTTACGTGCATTCAGGTAGGCCTCGCATGCATTCTTCATGGGGTCCTTCTCCCAACGCTGTCGCTCAGCCTGTAATGTGAGATGAAGACTTAGATATAGTAAATGTTTCTTTTCTTGACTACCGTAAATTCTCTAGTATAAGCCACATCCCTCATATAAGCCGCACCCCGACTTTCTAATGAGCTATAAGCCAAACCTGATGCTTGAAAATTGCTAGATTAGTACTATTCTATAGTGTCAAATACCCTCCTATAAGCCGCACCCCTCCTTTCAGCTGATACTATAAGCCGAATTTTGATTTGGATTCTAGTGTAAGCCGCGGCTTATAGGAGAGAATTTACGGTAATCAAATTGAAGTGTGATGCTCAGATATAGTCCTTCAATTACTGTAGTGAATATCTGCTGTTTATCAGATGGAGTCCCCATGACACATTCTACCAAAATAGGTATTCATTATTCTAGGATTCCACAGAATTAAATCCACTAAATATTGCTGCTAAAAACATCAGACATAACTACAGGTCTGTAGCACAGGATGGTGGCTATTTACTCTTCTAGTAACCCTTCTTAAACATGCAATTTCAACTAAAATGACTTCTTGGGAAGTGGTAATTGAATCGTACTATTGTTAATGTTGCCTGTTCCCCAAACAAATGGTGTATTCCATTTTGACATGCATGCTCCCTGTATGTGCAAATTTGAGACATCTAGATGATTAATACCTAATTTCTATGGCGGGAAATGTAAAAGGATTTCTTACTACCGTAGTTCAGTTCAGTTAAGGTCTACAACAGTAGGGGGCCCCACCAGCTGATCACTAAAATAATAGGTACACCACCTGGTTTGTACCTGCCTTTATATATTACAAACTGTAGTTTTAAAGTGTTTAACCTTGTGTTTGAGATAAAACCTGTCTATGTGCTAAGGGTATATAGTGTATTCTCTAGCCACAAGGTGTCACTCATGGGCCATTAGGTATCCAGTCTACACAGGTGATTACTGACCCATGATATACCAAACACTTGCTCTGTTATCCGGTGGTTTTAGTGTCGACCTACAGTAAAAATTGTGTGCCATCTTGTGCAAATTTTAACATGAAATACATTGCACATCTTTTCAGAACTTTGGGAGAATTTATAGAAAGGTTTAAAACATACAAATGTGACATGACTGAAAAATGACAAAATTTTAGTTGGGATACAATCTTTAAATACCCTTCTAGAAATACAAGTATACATACGTTGTACTGTTGTTTTTGTGATGGTGTAGCAACCTTCCCAGGGTCGACTGGTTGTAGCATCTTCATGGCAATGTCGATCATATCACCAGACCTCTGTAGGATTACAGATTTGATATACATAATGTATTATGTTACCTACAGTTAAATACGCCTTTTCATTCAAAGGCCAGAGACCCTATTCTTTGATAAAGAAAAATAGGAAATCTTCCTGTCGGCTGAGTATATCATCATATCTTGTAAAAATCAAATATGGCTGAACTTAATTTGATAAAGTAAAACTCATATCACATTTGCCAATGAGCCTATGCCAGTATGCACAGCTCGAACTTTTAACCCCTTCCACACCGTGAGGAAGGATTTGCACGCAAATCCCATAGAATAACGGAAATCCAGGGGTGAAAGGGTTAAAGGATTACAATAATCCTTTAAGAAAAATCAAATATAACTTGAATTATAACAAAACCAACCTTGTCCACCATGCTGCCAGCGAATACGGCCCCAAAGGCCCCTCTGCCAAGTATCTGACCCAGCCATATTTGGTCTGGGTCTATGTGATATTGGTCTCCGATGTCTTGGAACACCTGGAAGGAAATGTAAAAAACTTCAGAATCCAGTGTTTTATAAATCCTGACTAGTTGGCTTTCTCAGTCAAAATCTGATCTACTCAATGGTTAACACTATACTATAGTCGGAGAGATAATTTAATTTTTCAGAACAGGCTGTAATTTTAATCAGAATCTTTGGAATAGTAAAAGAACAACTAGTAAACACTTTAATATAACTAGAAAAAAATAAGCTATTTCATTCCTTTGCCGAGATTTAATATAATGTTGCCACCTTTCACCGTGAACAGTTGATGTAAATCATGATGACCTTACCACTTCAGGAAGTTCATCTGAAAATAAGTTCCACTTTTTTCTTTCTTGTTTTTTTTTTTCTTTCGAAAGGTCTATGCTAGCATACCGTCATCAATCAAGCCACCATGTCTATTCAAGCGATTAGATATATTTATAATGCATTTTCTTCGGTTTAAAGGTTCGTATGGAAATGATCATCAAAGTATGAGAGAATTACAGCATAAAATCATGCCATCTCCATACAACGAAGCACCTGAGCTATCTTCAACTATCAAACTACGCCTACAAACTTGACAACCCTATATTCTATAGATATAAAACTCCTTGGGGGAAGAGTATCATATCTATTAAGAAAAGAATTGTGAAAAGCCGAGGCAAGCAGAAAGGGTAGCCAATGGGCCCTCCGATGGGCCCTCCTTTCTGCGTGCCTGCTCATATTCAAGCGGGTTATGATTGCATTCCTTCCTGTAAACACACACCTCCACCGTGCAGTGCCATTACTCCTATCTATAGCCAGCATTTCATGATGACTCAACGGGGCACTCTTCTATTCTATACTTATCTTAACAGAACACCTTACTTTAAGTTGCTTAATAAATAACCTATGTCTAGGTCCCTCAGTTACAAACACACGTGATCTTAACACTGTCAGTACAAGGAAGGGGAGAGCACAGAGATTTTTTATGTATATTCCAGTTCATGAACATAGGCTACAAAATATTCCATCAATCAAGGGAAATCATCACAAGGCACAATCAATCCTTCATGTCATCTTCATTATAAGGTGATATGATAGCAAGTGCTAAAGCAAAGAAATAAATAAAAAGAACGAAAGGTTAAAATGAGATGCAAAATGCTCTTTAACCAAACTGAAATTTGTGATTAAAAAAAAACAACCTTTGGAATAAAGAATGAGCTGCGCCCTACCTTTGATTTAGATGGTAGCTATCGGCCTGCATGACAATGTACCTTGATGCCAATCTACGTCACATCGGTAACTTTTTATACAAAAAGCCATGCATTAAGGAGCATTGTGGTGGAAACAACCTTCACCTCTAAAATATGTGACATGGACTGGGTGAAGGGGTCTTAGAACCCCCAGCACTAAGCCCCCTTTTCGCAGATCGTGTCACATATTGTGCAAGACTATGTGGTTACCTAGTTGATACCTTGTAGCCTACAGTTAGTCCAATTATTAGAATGTGAACCCATTTCCAAGACTTTTTCTTCTTTACTCTGGATTTATGGCGTCGCTCATCCAGTAGTTTCAATTTCTGACATAGATATGCCTTGTTAGAATGATTATAATCTACAGCAGACTAATGGCTGATTTCCTTTGAAAGTACTGATACAACGGTATAGATAATGTGTCTAATGGTGGAAAGTGGCCAAATTGGGTACGAGCGGTTGGTGGTTAGGAAATGGGAGAGGGGGGGGGTGTAGTATAGTAAAATACCAGAATAAGTCATCATCCATTGGACCAGCTGTAGAAACACAGGTGATAATCTATAAAAGCAAGTGTGTGGACTTCTACGATAGGTATTGAAATAATGGTCCTTATCAAACTTGTCCAAGTGAGAGCTTGAGAAGTTGTATATTTTGACCTTGACCTATATGATATGAAGACGGGGGCGTTGAGGTCCAATTAAAGGATCCAATGGTATGATACTAAGGGTTCATGAAACGACTTTGTAATGTAGATATCGACTAGAAAGAGGAGAAGTTCGGTGGAATTCAAAGGTGGGACTTCAAAGAATTGAATCGTGTATACCTTTTAGAGCAGGAATCTCAGATGTGAATAAATGAACAGTAAAGAGTGTATCTACTCTAACAGAAATACAACAAAAAATAAGTTGATATATCTGATTTCTAAAAGCTGAAATGAACCGATATAATGAATTGATCAAATTGAAGTATCTGGCGCACAAAAGCAGAGATGCCACTCCCTTGCAGACAAAATAAAGAAAGAAAAAAAAAGAACAACTTTGGACAACTTATTTTCAAAACATAATATAACTCAATTGTAATTACAAGAAAAGTGACATCTCAGTGAGAGTAGGCCTCTATCAGGTTCTTTCATCTTCCCTTCTTTATGGAGTTTAATTTAACTACTTTTTACTAAAACACCCGGCTGCAGTAGAACACTACAATACATGTTAGACAAAATCGTTATATTGCTCAAATATAGGCCAATATCAGATTCGAGGTACTACGGAGATGTATCTGGGTGTTGATTTGAAGTATCCGGAAACGCAACTACCGTAATACCTTACATGCATAAGGGGCAACCCAGATATAAGGCGCACCTTGAATTGAAGGTCGGGCCTCCCCAGCCCCAGGCCATCTTTAAAAGGGGTCTATGTCTTGCTTTTCTATCCTCTCTGAGTGTGGGTGGTGTCCATATGCGCGGGCACTGGCACATATTCGTTCCTTGAATCTCCTCTTTCCTGTCCCCTCTTTCTTACATGTGTCTGGTGTCCATATGCACGGGCACAGGCACATGTATTCCTTTGTGACGTGATGTCTAATGTACTTTTTCCGCCATGAATATGACCTTAGCTGTCGGCTTGGCGTTAAACAACCATTACTCACTCACTCACTCACTCACTGAATTGAAGGAGAATGTATAAGGTGCAGTAAACTTAAGGCACAGCTTATACGGTGAGAATTACAGTAAATACCACATCAAAAGGGGAAACAAGCGAACCTGTACTAAACTACTGTGGGTGGTGTTCAGAAAGAAGGGGAGATAACCACAGAATAACAGTCAGACTTTACCAGAAAATAAGAGATAAAAATGTTGGAATATTGGTGCTAGAGACATCTGTAAAATCAAAGGCAGTAGATACAAATTGCTGTGAAGCTACAGTGAAGGAGCCCCTGCTGGCTTGGCACGGTAAGTGAGACCACACATAAACTGTAGGAATGCTAAGACAATATACACCAAAAAAGTCCCTTGTCGATTTCACCCTTGCATTATCTTATACATGTGTATGTAAAAAAAACATTTGGATTAATATTGTCCGGAATGTCGTCTATCATTCAAATCAATACTCTCACCAAGTGACTTATCTCTATTCTAATGTTGTTTAAGTAAATTAATGTCACAGTAATGAGAATACCATTCATTGTAGAGAGTACTTCTTTCAGACTGACTCTCTTTTCACAAGTGTGGAATCGACACTGACATGCGAATATAAAGGATAAAGCTACTTGGAGGGTGGACTCAGGACACTATGGGCATATATCACTATCTAGCTAAACTGTAGTGGGTGACATGGGGCCACAACACAAAGTGACAGTGAGGAGCGTACCGAGTCCGGTGCAGCATGGGCTGAGGTGACATGGCCCTCTTGACTCGCAATGAAGTACGGGCCCATATTGCCGTGCACGGGACAGAACACGACCTTTTTTTGCTGCGCCGCCTGTAGGCATTGCTCGACCAGATAGCAGTATATTCGCTGTCCAACACCGCTGCCCGCGCCCTCTGCACTACCATCCCCAAACCTGGAAATAAAATATGCACAGGAAGGGGAAATATAGAGAGGACTGAGAGAGGAGCCACACACGTCTACCACAGCGTTATAGGTGAAGGTCAACAGCCATGTTAAAAGGTTAAATCAAGGTCAAACAACCTGGCAGGTGCATAGGGGTGGGGGCTTGTTTTAGTCTCTCTTGGACCAGACATATTCAATTATCAATCACTGATAAATGTAGTTCTCAGAGAGTATATCATAAGCAGTAATTGCTCATTTGTCATCAGTAATACGTAATATGACGTTCGTTATACACGTTAAACCTTGTTCAATGACATGTGAACTCTCTGAGAACCATGGAAACAAAAAAAGTCACTTTCTAAAACAAGCCCCCTAAAGGTGATTGAAGAGCATCAAGGTTGATGTTAAGGTCAAGACCGGTTGAGCATCAAGGTCATTCCAAGGTCAGCCTACCACGTCCGGTGCAAGTTGCATTATGGGGTCGACGTTGGCGGCTGACGTATGCCAACCGTGTCGAGGGCAACACAGGTTCGAAGACTGTCGCTGCTCAGTGGCAAAAATACATTCTTCCACTGTGAATATAAAGATTTGGTTCCTGGAAGAGGTAACAGGACCAGGGGGCCCAAATAGTGAACAACGTGCCAGGCGGAACAAGGGTATTTTAGAGCAGAATTATACTGATCTTCATATTCTTAGTGTAAATGTGAGAAGAAAGTGATGTGATTTTAAAGTCTGTGAATTGTCAAAGTTATATATACATATGAAAATATTGATCAGTAGAAGGATGAGTACATTTTTTCAAGAATATGTTTATGTAGGAACAATCATTGTCTTCTACTATTTCATCAGATTATTAGCCAAGGGAACGTGGTACTAGGTAATGACATGTGCAGTCTATACAACCTACTGAATCATAAGAATATATCTCCTAACTTTAGATCTTATCCATACTCCAAAACAGTCTTTTTTGTACACGACTCTGGATAAAAATTATGAGTTTCCATAAACTTTGATCACATCCACTCTTACCGGTCTAGTTTGGGGAGTATCCCTGTAGCCTCAGCAGTCTTGTTGTACAAGGATCCTACCGTCTGGACCACTTTGAAGCCGCCACTGTACATAGAGTCAACCCAGGTACCAGATCCTGGGCCTACTGGCACAGAGCTGGCCAAAGGCCGCTCGGCCTGCGATGGTTCCTCAGAGTCACTATCCTCCTTTGCCTCCTCTGCTTGTTGAGCTCGCTGACGTTCGATGTATATTGGCTCTGTGATACAGGCATTTTCATCATGTGGGTTTAGATCCACCATCGACCATGCGTCTTGGCTGGCTGTGTGCTTGGCTTGCTGTTCCTTCTGTTGGAGGACGCAGCGTGTACAAGGCACCACGCGTGTGATCAGGTACATGCCTCGGGAGTTCTGTATGAACCGAGCACCAAGATCTGGGTACCAGTCCTCCAGCAGGGTATCGACATGGTCCACCACCTTTGCCAGCAAACCTGCAGTCACCTGTGGGCTGGGCTGAATGACGATGCTTTCGCTAACCCCGTCACTTACGGTGTCAGCATCGAAGCCGATCTGTACTGTGATGGACTCATTGGGGAAGAGTATCTCCAGAATGGCTGTGCTGTTGAGATTAAGTAAAGCCACACCACCCTCCATCTCTTCCTGTCGCATTACCATCTCACACTGACGGTAATCACAGAAAGGGTTGGGTGAGTCGCGAGGCACTTCCTTGAGTCTGGCCAGCACTATGTCCATGTAGCGTAGTTCTACGCCACTCTGCCAACACTTCCACTCCGGGCAGCTACCCGAGGTGCGCATAAACTGGTCATTGGTGACCAGAATATCTGGTAAGTCATAGAGACTGAGTACCAGGCTGTACAGCGTGTTGTCACCGAGCAGTCGGGTGATGAGCCGAGGCCAGAATCCGCTTGGGAAATATGACATGAGATAGAGGCGTACCAGTGCCACTGCAGGGTTGGGGTTATTCGTCACTGTGGGCCTCCATGTGTCATCGCTTGATTCGTTTACCCCTTTTGATACATCCGCCTCATCCATTTCACATACTGGAGGTTCAATGTAGAAGGTCGATCGACCCTCCTCCCTTGGTTTGGGTGGAGGAGATCCTTTCTCACCTTTACCATAGTGAGGCTTCTGGTTTGACAGCTGACATCCCCGGACTGGTATCTGTTGAAAGATAAGCACAAGGGGAAGATACAATGTATCGTTGATCACAATGAAAACCAGTGGACGTCATTGCTTAAACTAAACCAGACTGAGGAATTGTCATTAAAGTTGTTGGGAAGATGAAATTAAAACATGCCTGGTCCGAAGAAGCAAAGATTTCAATATTCTATACTATTTTGTTGCAATTTGCAACATTCGACCCCCAAGGTGCCACAGTGCTGCCCAACAGAAACATTCGCCTGAAAAAGGTTTCAACAATAAGGCTTATAAGAAGCCTGATTTTCATTCTTACCCTAATGTCAGTGTAGGGTCGGTTTTGCCGTAGGTCCTCTTCAGCTGGTAGTAAGGACGGGATGAGCAGATTATGATCGTCCCAAAGTAGTGCCACCTCAAACTTGTTGAGGAGGTCAATGATGTAAGTCCGGATGTCCTCTGGTTTGAAGGCCGCGTTCTTAAACTGTAGCCTCAAGTCCTCTGTACGCATGATACCTGTTGGTAGAAATCAGGAGTGGTGAAGTCAAAAACTAAAATCTGCTAAACATCAGGACTAAAATCCGCTTTGGATGATACTATAGCCCCAGTAAAGGCGCGTTGAGGATATCAAAAGTGAAGAGCAACTTTCAAATTCTGCTTATTATTTCATATCACGGAACTTTGAAAAAAAAATTTCTCTTCCAAAAATGCGAGCATCGACTTTGTGATCCGACATATTCTGCTGAACATAATTTGACTCACCTGACTTTGCCAAAGAGTTGATTTCACGAATGGTGACGACATTTGCCATCATATCACATAACCACTGTGGGTCCAGGAAGTAGACATCTTGTAGACTTACATCATCGTAGTGCAGCAGAACACCTGACCAATGGACAAAAGTAGATCTTATTAAAGGTACAGAAAACATTGGGACATTTTCCATGTCAGAAGGCTAAAGCTAAAATGAGTGGCTGATCCTCAATATTAGATAGATTCTATATGATGATATTTAGAAAGATACCAAGTTTCCAAAATGAATGAAAAGGCAGTAGCTTTAAATAAGGATGCATTTATGCAATCATTCGACTTTTGATTTACTGTTTCTACAACTTACCATTTTCGTGGAGAAATTGTGTCGCTTGATTTAGTTCGGCAATGTCCCTAAATGATGACTTGTGTAGAGCCTCCATTCGACTCATGACAAGCATTCTGCAGCAGGAAAGTATTATGTGACACATGAGTTGGAGTTTGGGTCATACCTTCACTAGCATTTGCGTACGCATATATTCAAAGCGGATTATCATTTAGATTTGATCATATGTATATATTTGAAAATGAAAGATATATTAAGGGAGTGACATTTTTAATTACCAGGTAACAACGGAAGGTGAGAGGGACCGGCCAGTTTTCCCTACTCCACTAAGATGACCTCTATAGTAATGTGCGAGGTTTTCTTTCTTTACTCTTTCTTTTTTTTTCGCTGAGAACAGGAAAAGTTCCCCTCAAACCCAAGACCCCTACAAAATTCCCCTCAAAGCCAGGACCCCTTACCCTTGTTCTTAAAATTGATCACTCCTGAAAAAGCCAGGGTGCGGAGTGAGTGAGTGAGTAATGGTTGTTTAACGCCAAGCCGACAGCTAAGGTCATATTCATGGCGGAAAAAGTACATTAGACATCACGTCACAAAGGAATACATGTGCCTGTGCCCATGCATATGGACACCAGACACATGTAAGAAAGAGGGGACAGGAAAGAGGAGATTCAAGGAACGAATATGTGCCAGTGCCCGTGCATATGGACACCACCAACACTCAGAGAGGATAGAAAAGCAAGACATAGACCCCTTTTAAAGATGGCCTGGGGCTGGGGAGGCCCGCCAGGGTGCGGAACATGTGCAAGATACAGCAAACAAGTCAAAGTTAGCTATATAAAATGACTGAATAAAGTGGTTAAGGTACCTGTATTGTTCAGTATGGAGGACTGGGTCCTTCCCTCGGCGTTTACGTTCTTCACTTAGATCTCTTACAACATCTTGAAGGTGAACGTAGCTAGCTGGCACTTTCTGCTCTACCAGCTTCACCCCCTTGCTCCCTACGGTGAAACATAGTCTTTGATATAAAACATAGCAAATGATATGTGAGTCAGTTTCACTTAACAGTGTTAATGAAAGTAGGATATATATTTACCTTGTTCTAATGGTTTCAAATATTTCACTCATTACATGATATACTTCATTTTTGTATTTGATAACTACAAAAGGATTAATTCATCCTTGGGGATGAACAAGTAAACTTAAAACATGTTAAATTCTAAATCGTACACGTATTAGTCTTCTTTCATACCGCTAGTTAGCCAATCTAATGTATAAATTAATCAGAAGTTGATTAGATAGAAATTAATTGCAAAACAGAAACCATACATGAGGCATTTGTACAAACATGTACATTGGTCTGAGAAGGGGAACTTGGAGATTCTCCAACGAATGATTTAATGGAAGATGACGATTACCTTAAGTCTGAAGAACCATTCCACCCATAGTAACAATACGTAGATGATTAATTGGGAGAGAACCTGACTAGGTAGCGATCGATTGATTTTGATGTGAAAAACGGGGGTGGGACCCAAGGGCAATTATAGGCCATAATGAATGGTGAAGCTTAAAGTTGAACGGGAATGGTCCAAAACCCTCGATGTCTTTATAGATTTAGTAGGGGGAGAATGTGTTACCTGGGATAGCGTATCCTACAGAATTGACAGCTGATTGCAAGGGAAACTTCATTTAGCCTATGAGTGTTATGGTTATATGTACATGGCTTCACACTTATAGTCAAGGAATGTGTAGAATTCCTTATTTTAGGCAGTTCACACCTAATCATATCATATTACTGTACCTGGTCTCCATTCTGAAATAACAGCAACACCAGTCAGACAACTAGATATATTTACATTCTAATTTAGAAACCTACTCTCAAGGTTACACTCCCCGATTCCATAAGGGTCATACTAGACTGTACACGGAGTCTTTGCTTGTGGTATAAAACAATTTTCTGGATCCTAGACAATGCTGAGTTGAATGGTATGCACAGCGATCTTGTCAAAACGTTACAGACACAAAAATAGAAGAAAGCAATGAAGCTTCAACACGTCTATATCAAAGCCAGGCCTTTTTTACATTCACATGTAGCTAAAGTATACACCACAACAATTATTACAATGGAAACAACTTAGTGTTTGCTATAACAACTACACAGAAATAAAAGATCAGATATTTCTTCAAGCAAAAGAATACTAACCTGGCCATTGTTCTTCGAAAGCGACCCTGTAGATAAGTTGCACAAGGTCGCTGATGTGAGAGCGCGACATTAGGGATGGTTTACATGACACTTCCACATGACCGATGACACGGGGAAGACCCCACTTCTCAGGTTCTGCATGCTTCATGTATCGGTCATAGATCAGATTCTGAATCACAAAAATATACATATTTTCTTCAGTGATGTTTTCTTATGAAGAGCAACAGCAGGCAATTGTCTGACAGATGAATGTAAAGAAGAAAATATGTCGTCTCTATTCACCTCTTGAATTCATCTCTTGATTACAGGCGGCTCTAGAAACATTGTTATCTCTTTTTAAAGGAATAAGCAGGCTAAAAAAAGTAAATACTGCAGCTGATGAATACAATTTAAATACGGTAATATAGAAATGAACTTTGGCCAACTTTTTTTAAAGGAGAAATTAAAATTCATCTATTTCACATTCTTTCATCTATTCACTCATTCATAATCGGTATACCTGTAGGTCTTCCAGGTAGGTTGGTGGGTAGCGGCGCTTGTTGATCAGGTCAAGGTGGGTCCCTACGATGATGACAGGTGAGTTTGGTGCTCGTGCCTGGATGTTCACCAACCACTGCATGATGTCGATGACGCCCTTCTCACCATCCGTCACCTTCCAACACACTAGGTACAGCGACCGCTTCGATAAGAAGTACTGATGTGTGGCATAGTACTCTTTCTATAGAGTGAGATGAAAGAAAGGTTTTTAAGACAAACTCAATTCATAGATGGGAGTTCTAGATATATATAAAATCCAGATTTTCTGTATAAAATGAAACCAGTGGTAAGCACTGATAACAGTTATCAGATGGGTACCACCTGCCCCCGAGAGGACCACAGTGAATACTAGGTGCCATTTTATTGGTGAGGCGGTATATAGAAAAGTATATATATATATATAAGTTATTTCGCTGCCAGGGAATAATAAATACCGGTAATAACGAATAATAATGTTGAAATACAGTGATAATAAATATGACACAGTAATAATAAATGATCATATCACAGACACATGAGTTTGGTGGGTTACTGACCTTGGGGCTATCAGCACCATACATGCCTTTATTAAAACAACTATAATAATTAGTTGACAAAAAGCATAGTCAGTAAAATGCATAATATAATAACAATAGTATAGTAATAACAATAGTAATAGCAATAGTAATAACAATAGTAAAAATTTAAAATTCCAGGGAACACCCAGCGTGGTGTTACCTGTACAGGTGAATACGAGCCAATTGACGGTTAGCTTGAACCCGCCCACTTTTATACCAGTGGGTTGTTGACCATGACGTCATACTATGACCTCATAGATACCAATGCGCGCTGCAAGTAGTCCCTAACCGTTCGCGAATAATTATAAAAATATACACGAGTGTATATAGTTCCATAAGTTATTTCGCTGCCAGGGAATAATAAATACCGGTAATAACGAATAATAATGTTGAAATACAGTGATAATAAATATGACACAGTAATAATAAATGATCATATCACAGACACATGAGTTTGGTGGGTTACTGACCTTGGGGCTATCAGCACCATACATGCCAAAACACATAAAAACACGCCAAACACATGTGAAAACACATACCAATCAACAATGCAATTGAGATTGGCAAAGTCTATCTAATTCCAAAAGTTCATTTTTATGATTATGCAAATATGTAAAAACAGAATTAGATTTCCAATTCACCTTCTTCTTAATAGAATCTACACTAAGTCCTGCATCCTTTAACATAGTAGCACCACCATGCCTAAGTGAGTGAGTGGAGACTGAACCTTTGATACCAGCACGTATAGATAGAGATTTCAACCTCGAATTAATATATTGGTACTGTAGAGGAACACCATTAATTTTGAACAATAACTCACTTCCACCCCTACCTGTGCACAATTTTCCTAGGTCCTTACAAGGACATAACAGTGAAGTATCATCCCTACATAAATACACATTAAAAGAATGGCAACCAAGCTGGTCCGTTTTAGAAGTTCTAATGCGAAGACTAGCATAACTTTTACATACTTTAATATCACCTACCCTTAGTGTATGTGGAGAAGATACCACATGTCCTACCCTGAGGACACCTCTGTAACATAAGAGAATAGCTAACCAAAATTTCAAGTCAGCCCTGCTGGAGAGATCCAAATAAGATCTAATACATAACATTTCCTTCGGACTCAATGGGTGAGTAACCCTAGAAGGAACAGAATAATTTCTCTCAATACCATCCAACACCTTTTTTAGCATGAAATTACCGCTATGGTCTACGCCACCATTAATTTTTTGATGATACCAAATGGATGATAAATAATTTCTCACAGAAGAAGGTTTCATATAACTAGATAAATATACTGCATATGTAGCAGCTTGTGAGGGAGAACAAGGAAATTTATGTAAATTAAATTTATCACAAAATTTTTTGTACCTGTTGAGTTGTTGTTTCCTTGCTCTCCTCGTGTTCTCTGACACACCCTTCGCTAAAAGACACCCTTTTCTTTTTTGTAACCTTTTCCATTCTGGAATTAAAGCAACACATATCATTTTCATGGAGAGAAGTTATACATTTACCAGGCATACCCTTATATGCAAGTCTCGACAGTTGGTTGGCCAGGATATTGTCCTCTGACCTAATATAAGTTGCATACACCTCCACATTATTGATGAAACAAAGCCAAAAAATTTCTCTAAGCCATTCCATACAAAGCTTATTTTTTGACCTACCGGTATTTACCATAGCTAACACTTGCATATTATCAGTGATGCAATGTATTCTTTTATTTTTACAGCCAGATATCCAACGTCTAAGTCCCATAAGAAGGGGATATAACTCGTATACATTTATATTTCGATGGTGGTTTCTCAAATTGTCTAGTATTGGTGGTTGGGTAAAATGACCACTACCTAGGTTGAATTTATCGTAAGAAGTCCAGTCACCATATAAATAATCTTTACCCATCCAAGCCCCGAAGCCTTTCATAGATGAATCTGAGTACATAGATGTATTAATATCATCATTTAGAATTAACCTCTTACAGTTAAAAACTCTACAAAAATCCAACCACCACTGAAGGTCACGTTTGGTACATTCAGAAACCCTTATATAGCCCCTAGGCTTAGCTCGAGCACACAAATCGAAGACTCTCCTGCTGAACGTTCTACCACCCTTAACCACCTGTGAGCAAAAAGACATGTAACCTCCAATCCTCTCCAGGTTCTTCTTTGAAATAAATTTCTTGTTAACATTCTCTATCAAAATACTTCTCATTTTAGTCACCTTTTCCTCTGGTAAGGATAACTCCAGATTAATAGAGTCTATATTAATACCAAGAAATTTACAAATCTGAGACGGGTCGGTCACCTTTTCTTTGGATACTACAAAGCCCATATGCTGCATGCACTCTATGAGGATATTCCTTTGACGTAAACATTCACCATAAGTATCAGCAATTATGATAAAGTCATCCAGATAGTTGACCAACTTTTTTACACCATAGCTCCTGGCCACCTCAACAATAAAATCAGATATTCGATTGAAAATATAAGGGGCACATTTGAGTCCAAAAGTTAACCTGTTACTTACATAGAAACCTTCACCTTGACCAAAATCCCATCTAAATCCTTGCATACCAGTGTGGGGGCCATATACATTAATGGTTCTATAGGCTGACTTCAAATCTACTACACTCATAAAATCATTTTTGTCTAACTGAGCTGTGACCGTACCAATATTATTGTAAGAGAAGGTAGAACTAGTCTCGTCCATATAGTTATTAATGGAAATTTTTTCCGGCATACTGCAATCAGTTATAGGCCTTAGCCTGCCATTAGATTTTTCAACACCACCAAGAGAATGAATGCACTGTGGTTTGTCTTTGACTTTGGATACGAGACCAGCCTCTACCTCCTCACGAAGTATGTTACAAAATTCCTCGTAAAAACTACCTTCCAGAATGGACTTATAATTTTTGCAATCGTAAGACGTATTGCACGCAGGGTCAACTATCTTAAACCCTTCCACAAAACCCTTCCATAAGAATAATGCCTCTTTACTATCTATATTTATTACACCTTTTTGAGATAAGTAAGGGGCTATTCTGCAGGGTAAAATTTGGGACCTTTTCCCATGAACATAGTGAACACAATTGCACACACCATTTATACAGCTATCATACACTTCGATGTTAGGTAAATTTTCCATAGCGACAGTAAACAATGGTTTAACCTTGCCCTGTACTGGGCCACTATATGATATATCCAAACCAACAGAGTTGGGATTAATATTAATATCATTTTCAACATCTACTCGTAGATTTGCCACACTGATATCATTCAGGGAGACAAATTCTAACCCTCCAGCATCCACTACATCCCGAGCTGGAGCGACGGGAGGAGGAGAACCAGGATCTACCAAACCTACCATACATGACTTTGACATCGACACACTGTCACATATAGGACCCGGCCCACCCAGAAAATCCTAGTCAGATTTGTTTACTTGACATTCCACTCTACTGTGGCCTGCTTTGGTACATGAACTACATACATGTCTATATTTACAGGGATCCCTAGTACATCCCTCAGCCCTGTTAAAGGCATAACATGAGTTTGTAGATACTTTAAATTTACCAGAACTTTTCGACTTAGTTGAATAAGCCTTCTGGGCCTGTACTGTTCCGTCGTATGACAAATGACGGAGAATATCTGAATTTTCGATCATGGCAAAAGCAGCTAAACCATCAGTATTAGCCCTGTCCCTAACGGACTTGTCATAAGCTACTAAGGCTTTTACAGTAAAAATCTTTGTATCTGACTTCTCAACCAACATCTGGAGGTGCCTGAGCATGCCCTCCACATCGTCCCCGTCCTTGTAATAATCTATGATGAATTTAATATTGACCAATACAAGTTTCTCAATGCTGTCGACCTTTTCACGTTTTTTAATGAATTGTTCATGGTCAAACTCACCAATTTTTTGCTTGGCGTGATGGCGATGAATAGACGAGTCCACTGACGACCCTCTTGACGAGCTGGGACTCCTGTGACGAGTAGTGTACGATGATTTCGACCTCGTTTGACGACCTCTACGTCCTGCTCTGGTCCACTCGCCGCCATCTTGGTTGCTATGGACGCTGTCGTTGTCAACGTCCCGCTGCAGACCACGCCCCCGTCGCCCTGGTTTCGCGTCTCTCGAATCTTGTTTGTACACAGATGCACGTGCTCCCGCCGCCCCGCTGTCCGATCCACTCAAAGGATTCATCTCGTCTTTACGGGCCCCTTGGCTAGCAATAACGTCCCGCAGCATTTTCTTTATATCCAAAAGGTCTTCTTCCATCAAATCCAGCCTCGTCTGGTCAGCAATCTCACTCTCTCTAGCCTGTGGCGTGTTAGGCTGCAAGGGCTCCAGACCCCCACATAGAGACGTTAAACTGCTCGAAGATCCTAAATTGGCGATTCTCGGTTCGTTTTAGCCGATTTAGCCGATTTTTTCGCCGAACCTTTCTTCCTTGCACCTGTAGTAGTTCTTTTCCCCATGCTTGAGCCGATATCCAAGCAATAATCCAGAAAAAACTGCTTTAAAATTTAAAATTTAAAATTCCAGGGAACACCCAGCGTGGTGTTACCTGTACAGGTGAATACGAGCCAATTGACGGTTAGCTTGAACCCGCCCACTTTTATACCAGTGGGTTGTTGACCATGACGTCATACTATGACCTCATAGATACCAATGCGCGCTGCAAGTAGTCCCTAACCGTTCGCGAATAATTATAAAAATATACACGAGTGTATATAGTTCCATATATATATATATATTTATATATATATATATATATATATATATATATATATATATATATCGAGCCAGAGCATTGGTTGCATAAAATGCAGTGCATGTTGCCTTACTTGTCCACCAAAATCCCATGTGCTAAAGATGATTTCTTTGCTACCCTTCTGCAGGACAAGGTCACCAATGTCTACCCCCACCGTAGAGATGTTTTCTCCCTTAAGGTCCTTGTCCTTCATGGAACTGTGTCCCATGCGCTGTGCCCAGTTCTGAAAAAAAAGTCTCGTAGGTATATAAAATGTGCGCATTCATTTATCAAAACCTCCTGATCGAAAGGTTGATGAGTACCATCCATTATTTCTTATGATACTTTGCATACGGTAGTTCTGCTCACATCAAGATATATATGACTAATTAAAGTAAAAATGTCCAAGTTATAAGGTAACGAAGCCAATGGGTATATGATGAATGCACATTTTCCTACAGCATAAAGGGTATACTTTAATTCGCAGAGCGCATACACCATTGTGAAATGTTCCTTACCTTGTTGTTCTTATTGGAGGAGCTACGGCCTTCTTTCCTTAGCTGGGACAGTAAGGAGGTTTTTCCGATACCCTGGATGCCGACAAACATCAACTTCATCCGGTTATACAGGGTGGCCCTGTAGTGGAGACCATTGTTAAAGGTAACTAATTAACCACAAATGAATAGACTGTTAATAAATGAAATTAAGTATGACATTTTCTTCACTAGCAAAATGATTGCAATGGCCCACTGAACATGTACTGCCCTTGAATAAGATTAATTGGAGGAATCTATTCTAAATTTCCTATATCAAATTTATGAGGTTAGGACAGAATTGTTGGCCCCTATCTCTCACTTCTTTTTGTGTTCTAAATGAGTGTATGGACCTAGTGTGAGGGGCCCTGTCGTAGGAAACGCAAAGTATGCACGCAGCAGCTAGTTAAAATACTGTATATTATTTTAAACAAAACACTTCATAAAATCCTGAAGAGATGTTTCATTTGTCTTACTCGTCTTTAATGGACTTGAGGTAACCAAGCACGGCTGCAGTCTTCTTGGCCTTGTCTCCAAGTAGTGACTGCAGTGACCTCTCTACGGGGCAGCCCGAAACATCCAGATTCCACAACTTTCGTAGTAATCCCATTTCAGGAGGAAGCTATTTATATGAATAAGAAACTTATATCTTGTTAACCAATATATGGAATAAGAACTCTGAGACCAAGCTTAAATTAATACATTTTGTCAATGGACGATTCTGGGTATTACAACAAGAAAGAGTTCAAAGATTAAAACATTAGAGCTGAGAGTATGTCTTGGAGAGACAGAAAGAAAACGAGGGAAGGGTATAGAGCCTACCCCCATTGGTCCCTTGCTGATCACAGTATCACCGTCATTGTTACCGCCGTGCCGCCCCTGTCCCATGTCGCCCCTGTCCCATGTCGCCATGTCCCTTGACACCCATGTCCAATGCTGCCATGTCCCGTGTCGCCCATGTCCCATACCGCCCATGTCCCATGCTGCCCCTGTCCATGCCGCCCATGTCCCGTGCCACCCATGTCCCATGCCACCCATGTCCCATGCCGCCCATGTCCCGTGCCACACATGTCCTGTGCCACCCATGTCCTGTGCCGCCCATGTCCGATGCCGCCCATGTCCTTTGCCACCCATGTCCCCTATGTCCCGTGCCACCTATGTCCCATGTCCTCCATGTCCCGTGTCGCCAGTGTTCCCCATGCCGCCCATGTCCCGTGCCACCCATGTCACGTGCCGCCCATGTCTTTTGCTGCCCATGTCCCCCATGCCCTGTGCCGCCCATGTCCCCCATGCCCTGTGCTGCCCATGTCCCGTGCTGCCCATGTCCTGTGCCGTCCATGTCCCGTGCCGTCCATGTCCCCCATGTCCCGTGCCGCCCATCTCCCATGCCGCCCATCTCCCAGCAATCCATCCCATGTCTACCTCCCACCCCATGTCACACTTCCTGGTCACACACTTCACATCCTTCCATCTGCCAGGTGTTTATAAATGGGAAAGGTCAGAAGGACTTTGAGCTTTCCCACGGTGCTATTTCTCTTAAAGGGACTGCTGATACTTGTGATTGATGTGTGACCCTGCCACAGTATGTGTCTGTATGGGGCCTAATGCTTTGTTTATGAGAGAATCTTGGAATTAAACCTACCAATAAACAAAATTGAAAGGCCTTCAAAATCAACTATATCAAAAGATATTTGCCCAGATAACCACACCATGCACTGCCCACATACCTACTCTATGCCCTCCTCTTCTCATATATCTGAAATCTGTCTATAAGTGGGGTTAAAGACAGTTTGATTACCCCTTTATTTAGGGTAAAAAGAACCCTAAATCCCATGTATTTCTCCATAGGAAAAAAACAACAACAGTATTTACCATGTCACAGCCATCAAAGTACACCTTAAATGTAAATTCTATTACATGGATAGCTTTGTCCTACTTTTTGTCTCACTATATGACTAATTTTTGTGAGTTCAGTTGTAATGGAAATAGGGCTCAATGACAGGTTTTATTAGTCTATGCGAAACCTTGCAATCTCAATATAAGGAAACCATACCCCATGAAATGTTTTTTTTCATCATTTATCAAAAAAATTTCATGTAAATAGAAATATGACTCATGGGGTCTTTGAAGGATGTGATTGGGCATATGCTGTTTAATGGAATAGTTTTTTGGTGGTGCATGTAATCTGCTAGAGGCCAAAATAGCAATTGAAACTTGGTAATCATAAGAAACTCGGTTGAGGGCTAGTAGATAGGAGGTCAGAAAGGTGGTGTCAAAGGCCCTTCCCTCGTTTAATTATTCGATACATATTTACTTTACACCACTAAGCTTATCCAGAGCACTGCCTACAAAGCAACTCAAACTTTAGGCCTGGCAGGATAAGTGCACTAACTGACCTTGCCTCCTCCAGCAGTGATCCTTTGATCAGAGCTGGAGTAAACACCCATTAATCATGAGCAGCTCGCCTTTACAACAGTAGCTCTCCAATGTATACAGATGCCATGGCTGATGGATGGGTGAGCTGCTCCAGTACATAAAATCCCCAGGAGCTATTTTTAGCTCACCAACGTTTTCTGGACGTTGGGGGACTGGCAGTAGGGTGGTCTGGTATATAAGATCCACCAGACCACCTTCCTGGAAACCTTGGGTTCTGATCTTCCCTTTGTAAAGGACATTTAACCATCCTTTGACAATTTGACATTTACTCATGATCAACTGCTACAAACTGTAACCGTTAAGCGTTTACTTGTTTACTTTATAAAGATAACCCCCTCCTTATTACTTACTTCCTTTAACTTGTTGTGGCCCAGTTTGAGTTCAGTCAAGCCGGTCATTTCGCTGACCTCTGGTGGAAGGGAGGTAAGTTGGTTATGACTTGAGTCAAGTACCGTCAGCTCTGGGTACAGAAGGTTGTGTCGCACCAGGCCACTGCCGCCCTCCCCAGCTACCGACATGTGTCTCAGACTAGTCTGTTTGGAGTATACAAGACACAAAATTAGTATTACGTAATAAGCGCCTCCACCGCCTAATAAGCGCCCATCCCCCTTTCAGCAGCTTTTTTTTCAGATTCGTGTTTTTACAGGTATGGTAATCACAATGTACTCTTAAGGCCATACCAAAAAAATTTTAGTTTTGAAAAGTGGTGCAAGTGAGCGATGTTGTTTTTTTTTGAGAAATTTTTGTTGTCCAATGGATTCCTTGCTGGAAAAGTGAGGCGCAAGAAAAAAAATTTTTAAATGTTTTTGCCACACATCACAAAGAGAAAAGTTGCAGAAAATGAGGCAAGCAAATTCAGTAGACAAGATTTTTCAAAGAAAAAAAATTTGCATTCCCAAAAATATGGAGAGGGTGATCCGTAGATCTAGACCAACTTATTTTTTTCTGGTGTGGCCTAAGGGAGTGGTCATTTATTATCAACAGGGGGGGGTGGTGGGTTTGAGGGGGGGGGGGTGTAAAAAATTCTGACCCCTCTCGAGGGGGGGGGGCTAAAAAAATTTGACCCCTCTTGAGGGGGGGGCCAAAAAAATTTACCCTTTTTTTAGCAAAAAAAAACCCGCGCGCTACTATAGATCAAAGAGGGTGCGCGAAAACTCTCCGGGCCTCCGGCGCGGGGGGCACAAAAATTTTTTACTGCCGTCGGGGGGGGGGGGGGGCGTAAAAAATTTTCGCACGTCCGCGCGAAAAACCAACCACCCCCCACCCCCGTTGATAAATAATGACCACTCCCTAACTACCAAAGTATCATAAAAATAGTTTTATAAGCGCCCTGACTAAATCAAACTCCAAACATTAAAGCCCAGGGATGCTACTCACTGATCAATGAAAATTCGGATATTATCCTAATTTTCAGGACTCCCAATAGGAAATGCCTACAGGAAATAGATCCCAAAATTCGGAATTTCTAAAAAGTTAGGAAAAGTGGTATCTCTGTTTTAACAAATGCAAGATGTACCAGTAGTGTAATTCCTGTCCACTAGAACAGTAAAAACACATGCTTGTAGAATTAATGGAAACATTCAGAGCACACTAACCCTGCTAGGTGAGCGTGGCACGTCATCACTTGTAATTGATTCTGAAGAATGGTCACAGGTGTCAAGCACAAGTGTGAGAGAACAAAGCTTATTGTGGTCTAGTTTGAGTGTCTTGAGCTGCTCCAGGACCATGTGGGAGCGGTGTGAGCAGTTAGGACCATACATCCCATTACTCCGAGATGCTGGTGTCGATGGCACTGACAGTCCGCTAGATGGTGTAATACTGCCAGAGTTCATGGCAGACCGGGCACTCGATGAACTGCTACTCCGCCTGGAAAATATGATAATAGGGAAGATCACAATAAACATAATACATTTGTAACAATCAGGCAGACAGTTCTCATGATATATTTCAAAAGAGAGTGATGTGCTTTTCCTCGAAAATGGTACTCATGCAAAGGTCAAAACTGTATCAAAGATAAACCTACATATATATTTGGAAAGAAAAAAACTTACTGTTTCCTTGGCGAAGGATTGTAGCAGGGACGTGATGCCCACCTCTCTGTAGGATGGTCCTCCTCAAACATGGCACACTCGAAGAGCACGTGGTTGAAAATATTGTTATATGACAAGTCCAGCATCTTTAGGCCAGCTGGGTAGGAGCACAATGCTCCAACATGAGTGAGTCTATTGTTCGAGAGCACAAGTTTGTTTAGTGAAGGCACAATACAGGGTAGTCCTGCAGGGACAGAATCAAATAGATTATGGGAGAGGTTCAATTCCTGTAGCACGCTCACCGTACCTTTGGCACTGTCCAATGGTTGCACCCCGATTGCAGCACGCAACCGGACCCGGTCCTTCCACAGGCTCACCTGCTCTACCTCCTGCTCTGTGTAGGGTCTACCCGTGGTGACCGCGATTGGGGACATGACCTCATCTGGAGGGAAATTAGAGTCCCTCTCTGATGCACCACTGCTACTTCCATGACTACTGGTGTTACTAGTACTGGTGGTACTGAGTTTCTTGGGTGTACTTGGCACGCTGTTACTGTGGCTACCGGAATCCTCCAGGTTCATATCGGTTAGCCCATCTAGTGAGCTAGTCCCATCAGCAGCTGACACCTGGTGGCCAATCGCCAAACCAAGTGGGAGTTCACGTAAGTGGTTATGGGAAAGGTTAAGCTCGAGGAGTGCAGGTGCACGCCAGACTTCGAAAGGTAAGCGTTCTAACTCATTATGCGACAGATTAAGGCGCTTCAGAGAAGGAAGTTTGAACAGGGAGGCGGGTATGGTCCGCAGTTTGTTCTTGTCACATTGCACCTCCTCTAGGTATGGTAACTCCCATGCAAACGACTCCATGGGCTTCATTCCATTAACAGGTGAGCAACTAGTTCCGAAAGGGACAACAGCGCAATCCTCTCGGCTTGTGTCTCCGGGCAGACACAGGAGCTTATTCTCAGACACATTCAGCAGCCGCAGGGACTTCAACATGAACATCTCTTTAGGCAAGGACTGGAGATTATTTTTGGAGACATCAATTCTTGTGATGGCAAACAAGGCCAACTGGAGGTGGTTCTCTTGTGAGAGGATGTGGGGATTCTGGAGGAGGGAAGCCTCCTGTAACCAGCACAGGTCCAGATGGGGGAGATTCAGAGCATGCCAGTTAATGGTCGTAGGTGTGGTAGGAAAGCTGTGGGAAGTGGCATCATATGTATCAGCCACACCTTGCATTTTACTACAGTGAAGCATAATGACTGCCTGTTTGTTAATTTTGTACTCAGAGTCCCTGTAGGACTTGTACTTTAATAGTGTGGCCGCCATAGCTGCATCCTGTGACAAAGTAGAGGCAGATAATACTTTAAGGTCCCCATCTTGAGCTTTGTGTTTCAACAATAGGTCCATAATGTCCACATCACCCGCCACACATGCCTCCATCAGTGCAGTTGAGTTACCACTTGGGCTGATGATTGGTTTATTTGGGTTGGCGCCATGCTCTAATAAAATCTGTGCCATTTTGTGGAATCCCTTTTGACCATCCCCCTTCACAGCTAGATGCAATGGTGTGCACCCATCTAAATCTAAGCTATCAATATCAACGGGACAAAACATGTCCTGTTTGGGTGCAGTCACTGTTGTATGGCCCGCTGGACCAGTACCTGGTGAATACATGTCCTCAGTGGCTTCTTTTACATCGGGGCTTGGCGGAACCACCTCCGTCTCCTCTACCTCTAGTCTTGACCCAAAGAAGTGTCTGTCTGCTTCTTCAGCCTCCTCTTCGCTTGTGTTCAGGTTTTCTCGTTTAATAATCTTTACTTGGAAATTAAGGAGCTGCTCGACGACTTTTTGCCTGTCTTGGAGACAGGCAAGGTGTAGAAGGCTATGCCCGCGACCTTCCTTAGCATTGATGGGAAAACCAAGCTTGTAGAAGTGATCTCTGGCCTCGTCGCGGTATATCTGCCGCGTGCTACTTGGGTATGGAAAGTTCAATATGACATTGACCACATTAGCATGACCCTCAGCTGCTGCGATGTGTAAGGGTAGTGTACCTTCGGTTGTAGAGAACTGGACAAGTTCTGGGAAATACTGTGAAGGAAAAAAATATTTGAGGTTAATGACAATCTTGACCACTTTTGGAGATCTCTCCTGTTCACAGTTAAATAAAAGAAAAAAAGTTGGATCTACGATTATCTTGGGGTGTATTACCACTTGTACTGGTACATTCTAAATTACTCACCACTTAAAAGACTAGTCATTAACAGCCAAGATGGCTGCTTCATGATAAGGCTATTGTAGCTATACATTGTATTTTGTATATTCAAAACCAGACAGAATATTTCCCAATGTATAAGCCTAGGCATGTACAATATACATGTATAGGCAATAAGTGGCAAATCGACAAGGATTTGATATACAAATAACAGGTCTGTATTTCTATCTCTTTAGAACCACGCTGGCACCACCCCATGTCTTGTACACTTTAGTGAATATGTCCGATAAATTTCGACCTGCTATACCTTAAGATTCTTTGAAATGGTTGTAGACATTGGGGAAAAGGATGGGAGTTACAGAGTTGATAAAAGAAAATGTGAACATCAAATGCAGAAGAGGAGGTGTGTGGCCTTAAATGTAACTTTTATTGTATACAGATTGCTATTCCCAGGTATATGCACAGGACAGGCTTATAAAGCACAATGGAGCATCTTCCGAAAGCTTACACACAGGATAGGACGGGACCCGGCTTATACACGGGGAAATACATACACTTGTCAAATATACTCACTTGTAGAATTGTTTTGACAGTCGCAGCGTGTCCGGCCTGACAAGCAGCATGTAACGGAGAGTTGCCTGTGACCGGATGTACTTTACACTCTGCTCCATTTTCTAGCAGGAATCTCGCCATGGCTGCATCACCAGTCTCACTAGCACTGAATAAAATACATTATATTATGCCAACCATTTACAGTAATATAATGTATGGGCAGAACTGTTACATCAGTCATCGACACGTTCACTTTGATAGAGATAATATTTTCAGATAATAATTTTCTCCGGTCAGCGAATAGGCTGCAGCTTATACAAGACACGATAGAATAATCTACAATAGACAAAGTGACCGACCTGTGGAGTATAGATGTTTGGCCCTCCTGTGGGGTGTTGATGATACGTTTTACATCTGCTTCAGAGAGGAGCTTACTGAGTTCCTTGGCCTTCTCGACCTGTAGTAGCAAACATGCCTCCATGAACCCCTTCTCCTGGTCACTTTTAGCACTCTCACGCCGCTCTGTGTAATACAGTGGAAAGCAGAACTGATCAGAAATCCAAAAAACAATTTGTTCATTTTTCTCATGATGCATTACTAGATAAACCTCACTACAAAGGCTAACATTGGTGGATTATAATTCAATTTGAGTTGGGGGGGGGTAAAAGTGAATCCTTTTTATATTATGATTTTCTTCATAGTCACATTGGTATTTTTTTCTTTTCCTATCAAACGGGGGAATATAGAAGAGGACGATTTTCTGTTGTGTGTGCATTCCGATGGTTTGTACGATCCTGTCACAAAATAATGATAGATGGGTTATTGATTATGATAAAGGTGAAAAAGTATTCCCTAAACCCCTGTCTAAAGATATCTCGCAAGCCTATACTTTAGTCTTATAAATGAAAACTGGAGTTGGAAAAGTTAAGATTGAACCGACATGTATTGGCCTATTGCAGGCCTTTGTCAAGGTTATTTTAATAGCACTCAATGTAAGGTAACACTGGGGGCACTCAATGTAAGGTAACACTGGGGGCACTCAATGTAAGGTAACACTGGGAGCACTCAATGTAAGGTAACACTGGGAGCACTCAATGTAAGGTGACACTGGGGGCACTCAATGTAAGGTAACACTGGGAGCACTCAATGTAAGGTAACACTGGGGGCACTCAATGTAAGGTAACACTGGGAGCCTTCTCAGGCCATAGAATAAAATTGGTGTGTTCCATAATAAACATCTTAAGGGTACTAGGTAACATGGAGGAAAATAGCTCCCATTTAGGGTGAGGTAGAAATGACTCCAAAAAGGGGTGACAAGTGTCAATTGAGTTCTGTTTAAAGGTTCCTCAATCAATCACAAGGTGGCGATATCACAGAGGAAAAAAACCCTTGGAGGGTGCCTTAGGTATATAAGTGCCATGTCTAGCAACTTCTATGTAGTAACTTCAATAAAATATTTTGCTCAAATTTATCACAGTGTAAGTCTCTTTCTATCCTCTCTCGAAATGATGTGGCTAGGATGTGTTATTGATTATAAAATCTTCTAATATTTTTTTCTTTCTTTATAGCATTACCAGTATGTGTTGTCATACCTATTTCCTTCACGATGATATGCACGCATTCCTCACTGCGGTTCTTGACGGCCAGGTCGAGAGGCTTCTCTCCGCTGGCGTCTGGTAGGTGCAGGTCTGCACCGGCCCGCAGCAGGAGGTGAAGGAAAGCATGCTTGTCATCTAAGGCTGCTGCATGAAGTGGGGTCTGTGGAAAGAACATGATAATAATTGTAGTCACTAAAATTATCTAACCAATATGAGCAAGTATGGTAGGCTTAGATACATGTATATCATGCATGCCGGCTAAGAAGTACACAACAGTAGTACATTTTGTATTGAGGTAGGCTGGGAAAGTTCAAGGCAATTCGATGATCTTTGAGATTTAAATATGGTAATACGGGGTAATCATTAATGAAATATAGGTTTGGCATATGATGTTTACTGTCGGCATCAAGCGGAATATGCTGAATTATTCCTGACTTACCATTCGTCCACATTGGGGGCCGCATGCTATATTTGGGTTAGCTGAAAGGGTAAGAAAGCAACAAGACTCATTATAGTTCATTTTTACAAATATACCTCACAAATTCTTATGTTCTTACTTACAGACCACTGATATATTCTGAAGATGATTTGAGTAGCATCAACACATTTATCTATTTCTGAGATGATTTTTTAATTGTACAAACGACTTCAAAATGAGAAGATTGTTTGAAGAGCATACATACAGATGTTCAATATTACTGTACGCCAGTTTTTTCTTCCATAATCCCCCCCCTCTCCCCGCCCCCAACGGGCATACGCCCTCTTAATGCATAAAGAGCAAAAACAATGACGACTTTTCCCACAACCAGACTAGAGCAGCCTCCCCAAATAAATACCAGCTACTGGTAATCTATTGGTACACAGGTCCGTTTGTATATCTGGCCTACACTCTGGTAGTGTATCAAACCCATAAGGTTGTCCCGATGCATAATCATAGATGCGGTATCAGCCCTTAAATGATTAATCTTTGATCATATTGTTAAAAGTAGTAACCTGGACCGATTAACAGTATGTCATACACACCTCCTGACTGCAGTAACATCCGTGCGCACTCCAAACTGTTGTTAGTGACAGCGGTGTAGAGCGCTGTCCGTCCATAAGAGTCCTGCGCATTGATGTTCTCCACCTCTTCACCTTCTAGCAAGTCAGCAAGAAAGTCCACATTGTTGTAGATGGAAGCCTGATGCAGCATCCGGCCCGGGAAGTCCTCGTTTGCTGCAGCATCACCCCCCTCAGCCGCCATGGCTAATCAGTCAGTGTAACCTAGTTAATAGTGAATATTATTGGAATCTTGTATAATAGAGGCATGTTGTAAACAATTTATGGTGAGTGAGAATTGGTTGTATAATGACATTTCAACAGCTAAGGCCATAAGGTCAAGGTGAGAAAGTTACATTAGACATCAATGGGGATATTAATCAATGGGTCATGGAGGCGTGTGTGTCATTGACAGTGCTATGTCCACCAAACACAGAGAGGGGAAAATACAAATGGTATTGTTTTAGTTACGGTATAAGAGAATGCTGGTCAATTTACATAGACTTCTACTAGAGGAAAGATAATAAGTATATGTTCATTGTATGAGCACTCATGTTAAGAGGACCGCAGAAGGGCCCGACTGAGTCAGGCCTGAAAAAAAATTGTTGTGTTCAGGAAACAGGGTCGAAAGAAATATTTTGGAGAAATTTTTTGAGGCCGCCTACTTGACGTGAATTTGATGTATGAGATCGTGAAAAAAAACTTCCATGTCTAGATAAGTGCCAAAATATCAGATTTTCCCCTAAAATGCCCATAAATAATTTAGGGTAGGGCCAAAAAATTAGGGTATGTAGCGTTACCTGAACTCAACAATTTATTTTAGGCCACAGCTGATCGTGGTGTTGGGCGTGTCTGTGGGGGACATCTGCTCCAGTCGGTCAATATCAAAGATGTTTGATATCCTTAATCTGGTCTGATCAGATGTCTTTGCTCCTTCTGAATCTGGCCTGTCTGCTGTCGCCTTTACAGGGGTGTAAAATGAAAAAAAAAATGATTTAGTCGGAAAACGTCGTGAGCTGGAATGAGGCTGTGCGCTAAGTGCCATGGGCATGCAAGCACAACCCTAAGGGAGTCTGGGAAAATTTTTACAATCTAGAACAGAAATTGTGCATTCTGGTGCATTTTAGCATGATGTATATTGCTCTGTTAGGCATCCCCCATACTAAAAATATTTTCCCAGTGGATCTGTACATATCTCAGGAAGTGTCCTGGTGAAGATGAGAAAGTCAGAATTCAGACTTTAGTCGAAGATTTCACACCCCTGCTTTACAGTACTACATAACCAAACATGGGGAATTATGTGAAATGAAGAAAACTGGACAGTTCTTGCTGAGTCTTTGATAGGATGATCGACTTTCTGTCACTGGTGATGAAAGTCAGCCTATCAAAGCACTGATCATGATATAACTTATAAGGGTTTCCTCCACTTTTAACTTAAACTACCGGTACAGCTTTCCTGAACTCTCACAGAGGAACGGAGATGACAGTTCAGGAACTGAGGAACGGAGATGACAGTTCAGGAACTAAGGAACGGAGATGCCAGCTCAGGAACTGAGGAACGGAGATGTCGAGAGTTCAAGGGGCCCTGGCATGGTAATGCATGCCAGCATTAACAAGAAATGCAGTTGTGACCACGTAAAAAACGCCTCCCTGCGTTTTTTTAAGCGGTCACAACGTCATTTCTTGCATACGAGGGAATTTAGTTTGTGGATTCTGTATTGTGACACCTCATCACATGGGGGAAATGCAATCATCATAGCGCCTCCCGTCCCGCTTCGCGGGACCGCCGCTACGCGGCGTGGGGAGGCGCTAAAAAAGTCACGTGACTACCCCTTGACCAATCAGAGAGCCGCGATTTTTCTGCTGGTTCCCACGATTTTATGATCACTCTTTGAGCCGGTACCCATGTTGTTAGTTTGCGGTGCTAGCCCCCCTTTCAGGTACTGAGCTATGGGAGGAATGATCATGATCCTAAATATACCCTGTACTAGGCTGTAGTGTAGCCTGTAGCCTGTGTAGGCTGTAACCAATTATTATTATTACAATTTATTTCACATCCTCATCAGAGGTAAAGGAAAGAAAATAAGAAAAGAAATCAGCTCTAGCCGATAGTTACAATGGCTTCACTGAGTTACAAGTGTATAAACATTACAAGTGTGATAATAAGTTTACATATAAATGAATACAAATACTTGAAACAGAAAAAGATCAACTTAGTACCTGACTATGTACATTTGAAGTAGGACACAAAAGTACTACTGATAATACTTCATCCAGCGGATGTGAGGGCCAGGCAAATCTGGCAGTACCAATAAAATAAGTTGAGATTCTCAGTCTCCAGCACCGATGAGCACCACGTTGACTAGTAAATGGTGTGAAGACGGTATGAGGTATAAGAGCACCACACAAACTACCTAATTAGACTAGTGTGTCCTAATGACAATATAAAGTACAGTACACAACTCTAGCTATCCAACTTTTATCTATCCACCATGGTAAGATTGACGGGTCAATATGCGATGAAACAGTTACACTATGCTTTGGGCTATTATTGCGTAGACTTTTTCCTTCTTGCCCGCTTTTTATTGTTCTTTTTTGCTGGGGCTATCCTCTTCGTGGGTCTGAATTTTTCCATGACAATTGCACAAAATTTGGATAAGTGTGTAAGAACAAAGGGGTTTTTGTTATTAAAAAGATCCACCATAGCCACCGTACTTGGTCATGGTGGTATATTATTGGCAAGAAGTAATGCTCGATCATGGTCAAAAGCTGGACAATGGAAAACGTAATGGAATTCATCCCCAATGTCATCACTCTTGCATAGGGGGCACTTTCTTTTGGAATACTCAATATCAGCGTATCTCCCAGTTACCACCGGAAGATGGTGATTTCCACACCGGAATCTACACAAAGGGATTGAATACTTTTGATTAAGGTTAAGAAGATATGGTTCAAGATTGAGCTCAGTTTTGAAAATTCTGTAATTGTAACAGTGTCCAGAGCCCATTACACTACTGTGCCAATCCTGATATTCTATGTCAGTGAGTCGTCTTTTAACTTTGGCTTTTAACAAGTTATGTGGTATATTAGTAGCAGCATGCCCAAGAAGATTGCCAAGTCCATTTTAATCCATACATTTCTGGACATATGTGAGCCACTGTGACTGTAGGCTACCATTAGTCTGCTTACCATGCACAATATTATACAATATAAGAGATATCTTGCTTGTTTTCCCTGTAACAATCTTGTGCCAGAAATTAATTACCCTCTGTTTTACCAAACAACTTAGCCTGGAGCGACCAAGCTCTCCTAGTGCAACACAGTTGGCTGTGCAGCCATTCAATTTTAGAATAAATTTACAAAAATAGCTCTGGACACGTTCAATCTCACTTAAGTCTGAGAAACCCCATACTTCACAGCCATACAATAGTATTGGGACAATGCAAGAATCAAATAGGTGGCACTGTATGTCAACTGGTAGTTGAAGTTTTCTTGACTTTGATAGTAGGCTGAACAAGGCCCGCTTAGCCTGTGTGACTTGCTTCTTTATAGCTTGGGTGAATTTTCCATTAAAATTGAATTCTATACCCAGATATGTGTAACTATATTGTACTTCAAGCTGCTCATTCTGGTAAAACAGTTTGGGTAGTTTCTTTACCTTTCCCCTAGAGAAAATCACTACTTTTGTTTTTGAGGTATTTACATCAAGTTTCCAATCATGGCAATACTTCTGCAGCACATAAAGCATGTCTTGCAGATCCTGGGCTGACTCACTAAGTAGAATTGTGTCATCGGCATACAATAAGATATAAAGCTTCAGAAGCGCTTGAGATTCAGGATCAGTACCTAAGGAGCTAATACCTTTGCAGTGATTTTGAAAATGAATTTCCAGATCATTCAAGTAAATTGCGAAAAGGAGTGGGGAAAGATTCTCCCCTTGTCTTACTCCAATGTTGCAGCTAAAATACTCAGATAGGCAGTTGTCAACCCGGATGCAAGATTTTGCAGCCTTGTACATGTTCTTAATAACAGTAAGTACCTTGCCATCAATATTAGTTTTAAGGAGTTTCAACCACAATGATGACCTGTCCACAGTATCAAATGCCTTCCTATAGTCAACAAAGGCACAAAATAACCTTTTTTTCTGGGAAAGAAATAGTTCAATTATACAGTGCAAGTTAAATATGTGATCAAGCGTGGAGTAACCTTCTCTAAATCCTGCTTGCTCTTCTCCTAACATATTGTTATGTTCCAAGTAAGTGCGTAGGCGTAAATCTAGTAACATAGTGAACAACTTTCCCATGCAACTAAGTAGAGTTATACCTCTGTAGTTGTCAGGATCGTTAATATTACCCTTATTCTTATATATAGGTACTATAACACCAACAGACCAGCTCTCGGGGACAATACCAGTATCTAGCACCAGATTAAAATAGCCACAGATCACAGTTAAAAGAGAACGAGGACTGTTTTTCAAAAACTCATTAATAATGGAGTCATTTCCTGCTGCTTTCCCATTTTTTAGTCTCTTTACCGCTGCCTCAATTTCTGGGACTGTTACTGGCTTGTTGAAGGATAGATTACTAGCCTCAGGCAGCAGGCCCCCATGATCAGTCCTTAAACCATCATCGTCAGTATTTGCATACTCATAAGGTGCATTCGTTACCACATTCAGGCTTTCAAAGTGGGTCTTGAAAGAGTCAAGAGAGATTAGGGCACTCTTGCTTTTCGAACCCTGGGCATTGTTAATGATCTTCCAGTATTCTTTAGGGTTTGTACTTTTTACACCCCATAGCTTTGTAGTCAACTTACTGTGGTAGTTTGATATGGCAAGCCTTATGGTTTTCTTGTATTTCTTGTTTAACTGTTTTAACAAAAACTTATCTGCAGGGTCCTTACCCATGGCATAGCGATTTTTTATCTTGAGCACTTCTTTTCGGGCTTTCTCACACTCCTCCGTGAACCAGGGTTTTCTGGGCATTATGCGTTTCCGGTATGCACCTGTGCTATTATTTGTAGCCCTTCTGTGGGGTAGAGTTTTAATAACACCGGTATGCTTACCACTCTCCATGTACAGCTGGGTGACCAACTTGGATATGTGGTCAATGTCTGCCTGGACTACTTCGGTACCTGACTCTTGCATGTTTCTGATAAGTGCATTTATATTCCAAACAATATCCAGATCAAACGATTCTTTAAACACTGGACCCTTACCAACTTCCCAACATACTCTAGTGGAAGGCACTTGAAGGCCAATATCCCGAGTACAAGGCTCATTCTGTGTTACCACAGGTGGACTTGATGCAGAGAGCTCTAGAATGATAGGGGAATGCACATCTGACAGGCAGGAGTCAAAAGTACCAACAGAGAAAGTGTTTATAGAAGGAAACAACGATGCAGTTGCAACAGCGTAGTCTATAGTGCTCGCACCTTTACACGTAAATTCAGCCGACCTTCTGCCAAATCTACCGTTTACAAGGAGGAGGCCCGCACTTATGCAGAGGTCAATAAGCTTCTTACCATTTAAGTCGAGCTTCTGGTCAGTCCACATCCTTTCTACTTCTATACCCAGCCTCCTCATAGCAGTAGTGTCTAAGTAGATTTTACTTGCAATGTCCTCCAAACCTGTTTCCTGTTGTACATGTTTACCTGGTTCTGTAAAGTCATGTGCACTTCCAGTCCTTGCAATAAAGTCACCGACCAGACATATTTCACAATCAGAATCAAGACTCTGTATATTGATAAGGTCAGACAGTATGCTTTCAAACTCCTCACTTGTGCTGTAGGGGGAGTCTGAGGGGGGAATGTAAATGGTTCCTAAAATGAGGTTATATCCTAAGATTATTGGTTCTAGTCTTAACCACTGGACAAATTCATTCTCACTAGGTTTGACGGGGCTAACATATTTTGCTATTTCATTTTTGAAAAATGTAGCTATGCCCCCTGACTTCCTCGAGAATTTCTCCCTATGATGATAAAACGGGGTAAAACCTTCTATGTCTATATTTGCCTCATCAAGAGCATCAAGCTTTGTCTCTGATAGGCTAATGACATCAAAGTTATCATAAATATAGTCTTCTAGTACTGCATAGTTAAGCTTCGAGATAAGGCCACAGACGTTCAGTCCTAGGATTCGCAGGTGTTGGACTTGACATTTGATATCCACATTGGAAATAACCTCTGGGCTGACTAACAAGAGTGGATGTGGCTCAGCTCCTGGAGCTCTGCAGAAACTGTTTGAGGGTGGGGTTTTAGAGAAACCATGCCCATGGGGTGATGTTAACGGAGTAACATCATTGGGACTTGTCCCCATGGGCTCTGGCCCCAACCGCCGGGCACCATTGCCTGCCAGCTGGGGTGGGACGGCTGTAGCCCAACATTATAGACAATGCCAGGTTGGGCAGGGATACTAGGTGATAATTGACCGAACCCACTCTGTAGCTGTGCAAAAGGCATTTGCGGGTAGGTCATCTGACCTAGGTTTGGTGGTTGGACATAGGGCAGTACTTGTGTAAGCCCTGTAACCCCAGTAAAGGTTGGCTGCAAGATTTGGGTCTGGACTTGTGGTAGGGTAGAGCTAGAAGTATTACTATCCTTGTCCTTGGTTGCTGTTCCCTGGTTGTTCTGGTTTGGCTGGGAGGCTTGGGCCTGAGCTTGTGGCACTTGATGTAGGGCAGGGCTAGGGTCGTTACTATCCCCATCCTTGTCCTTGTCGGATGACTTCTGGTCGCTTGTGCATGTCTCGGGGGCTTGGACCTGAGCTTGTGGCTCCTCCTCATCTTTTAGGCGTACAAATGTTTCTTTCATGAGTTGTTGCAACTCATCCATGCTCATTTGCTTTTCAAAGGCCACGGATGGAGATGGTTGTAGGGTAGAGGCCTGAGGGACCTTCTTGGCCTTGGCCTGCCCTCGACTGGGTTGCGTTGGATAGGCACCCTTATTACTGTGACCAGTAACATCCTCTTCAGATTCTAGTTCTGAGAATCTATTGCTGACCGGTATCGGGACAGCCCTCGGGTGATTCTGTGAGTTTTGGCCACCCTTTAGTTTATTGTGCACAGGGGCTGACCAGCCATTTCCTCCAGCAGGGACTTGGCGGGCCGTTTTCTGATGGGCCACTGTCACTGGGTTATTTGCTGCCTCCTCTCCTGAGATCACAATCTTCAAATTACTTGCTACTTGCTTCAAACCTGGCTGACGAAGATGCAATTTGTCCTTCTTAAGCCTACTGGGCAGGTATTTGAAAGTGGAATTGTGGTCCACAAAACACACCCACTCTGAATGCAGTGACTCCAAGAACTCATTGAAGTTGTCAATACGGTCATTAAGGTTCAGGTGCGCCTTGTCATAGCGATGGAGTATTCCTGAGAGTACCACCTTTGTGTCCTGGTTGTAAAACAGGATGTCACTAACCAATGCCTGATATTCAGACTTCATGCTGTTGAAATATCCCTGTTCCACATTATTCGTCCCACAATGGACGATGACATACTTAGGAGTTTTCCCTTGTAGCACATTCGCTATGCGGCGCCGGACACCCCTGATGTCTGCACCGGGGTTGACATCTACAAAGGCCCGGACATCTCCCATGCACTGGTCAATACCTTGCAGCATTGAGTCTGAGAGGATAATCACGTCAGTTCCAGCAGGGATGCTTGGCACTGTGCACGCACTTGTGTGAGCTGCAGTTGTTCGGGTTGTGCCGGCTGTAGGGGCAGCAGGGGGGATGAGGCTGGTCTTTCGAATCTCTTCCCTGACGTTCTGGAGAGTGACTCCCATGAGGTTTACCCCTTTACCATCTCTGCCAAATCCCCAACATGAGTCCGTCTCCATGTTGTGGATGAGTTGGCTGGTACCAGTGGCCTGGAGGGCGTCATAGTACTCCCGTGACTGCTGTGCCCGAATTGTTCCTATGTGCAACATGACTTCCCCTTTCATGTTGTCCCAATCACTGGAAGGCTTGGGTACCTTTTTTTGTGTGTACGCCTTTGCCATGCCAGCATGTTTTAGCTTCTTCATTTCTTCAGCTTCGTCATCGAGCCCATGCTGCTTCAGCTTGTTGTAGCAGTACAGATGCTCCTGTGATTTAAATGCAGGCCCTTGTCTGTCAAATGGCATGGGTAGTGGGTGGAGAGTATATTCTTCCACCCTCTGAAGTAGACGACATCATTGTTACTGTCTTGGAGGACCTTTAACTGGTCCCTCACACTTTCAAGCTCATCACGCAGCAGGGAGTGGGCAGCCTGGAATGTATCAAATGATGCTAACTTGGCCTCCCTGGTGGTAAGTGTCTCTTTGACTTTATTCAGGGATACTTTTGTTTGCCGCAGCTCGTCCTCACTCGCCATGAGGAGTTTAGCGAGCCTCTCACTTTTACCGCCGTCTGTTGTGACTGATAAGTCATGCAGGTAGTCCTTACGAGCAGATTTGAGGGCACTTAGCTCTGCGTCTCTTGTTGCCAGGGTATCCCTTGTGTCCCGCAGGTCCAGTTTGAGCTTGCGGTTCTCATTTTCACTTATAATTAGCAGATTTTTCAGCTTTGCCGTAGTACCATCTGGGGCTGGAGTTTGAGAATCTCTCCTCTTGCCGTCTTCAGCTCCATGATGTCCCTTCACAGTCTCTGTAGTGAATTGCAGAGCAGCAATATCTGGGGCTGGGGTGTCGTGGTGAACTGGCCCATGTCGTTTTTTCTTACCCACAGTAGTCGCTGATAAAGTAGTACCATCTGAGTCAGGAATCTGGGATTCTTGCTTTGGGCAGTGTTTGCCCTCACGGTGCTCCCTGTCATCCTTAGTATTCAATAGTACAGCCGCACAAGCTATGGTGTGAGTCTGGTGTTCTTGGGTCATACCATTGTTTGCCTGTCTGTGGCCCTTTTCGACCTCGGTAGTCACGGCGATAAGAGTATCATCTGGGTTAGAAGTTTCTGCTTGCGCTTCGGTGTTCTCTGGTTCGCTGCTGCCAGAGTCTACCAGGGTGGTATCTGCCTGTAAGTTGAGTATGGGCATTGAGGTAGACCGGACAATTGAGACGTCTGGAGTGTTATTAGCCTGAGAGGGAGTTCCAAACAAATCCTGCGATGGGTCGACAGCAGGGGAGCTTGACCGGGGCTGTTTGGTTGTTACAGGGGTATGTGGAGTGGGACTGATAGCATCACAGCTTTCAAATGAACAGGTTTCAGCTAGTTTTCCCGCTTTGGACGTGGGTGTTAATTTCCCCATGGCTTTTTTAAACGGGGTGACGGTCTTCTCGAAGATCCGCGCTAGATTTTTTCCTGTCACAAAGCCCGGGACTAGGGTAGGGACAGGGCCCTACCCCTGACAGGGGTCAGGGCCCTGTCCCTACCCTAGTCCTAGACCTGGTTAGTCCAACAAGATCGGACTCTACACTGTTTATAAAGCTAAGATGAAGTTGTCTATACGGAGGTACGGGGTAATTCAGTAATAGAGGCCGAGTTCATCAGCCTAGCCCTAGCCTAGGCCTAGGACGGCCGCCCTAGCTAGGCTGGTAAACACACTCACTGACTCAGATTAAGTCAGAAGATCATGTCCAGCCTCCAGGTCTGCTCAGTGCTGGCACTGCCAGTGGCAGAAGGCAGTAATACAAAAGACTCACCAATCTAAAACTCCAATCGTGTTTCAGTCATACTCGAGTCCTGGATGTAGGGTTCCCAATAGGAGATGGTGACGAAAATACGTAAAATTTCAACGAAAATGTTTTTGACAGATGTTCAGCCAGGTTTAGCGGAAGTTGATCGCCAGCTGATGTCTCCTGAGATAGTGTCCGACCAATATGCAAGGAGCGCCATCTGCAGAGTGAAAAAGCAACAATAGTTCTTCTATTTGGCGATAGGAGACGCCGTTCAGCGTTTCCTTCCCGCGCTCCTGTAGGCTGCAGAACACTAATTATTTTTCTACTGTTGGCCTATATAGCTTTTGGGCGAAAATAAAATACTTGTGCAAGTATCTGGGCTTAGCCACTATTATTTTCTTGTAGATATACATTTTTCCCAATAATTTAGGGCCATGGCATGTGGTACAATGTGATTAACTTTTTTGCTATAGGCCTTAGAGTGCGGACATACCCAGATTTGGGGGTTTTGCAGTGAATGATTGCAATACATTCTCTAATTTAAAGAGAGTGCACCCCCCTCAACTTACCATCAAATATCAGCCTAAATAACACTCAAATCTATTAATATACACCCTAAGGATTAATTTGATACCTGGTTTGCCTACCCGCTGTCAGATTTTAGACCAATAATCATTGTACAACACCATTCAGTGCGGAGCTACAAAGTGTCTCCTGCTGCCACCTCCCGTCAATTAGTGTTCTGCAACCTGTACACCGATACTCAGCAAATATATGGAGTAGAGACTTGATTCCAAGTGCACTGAAATCGAAAAAAAGTATTCTACAAGACCTGTTGGTTGGCTAAAGGATCTGGAGCATATCTAAATGTGACCTAAACTTCCTATATAACAAATTCAACTCACTGCTGAGTACAACCAACCATGTCACTATAGTCGGGTGCCGATCTCTGTCAGTTTATGCTTCAAAACAACTCAACTATCTTTTTTTTTTTTAATTGAAAACAAAGTTTATTGAGCCTCTCACAATTTACAGAATCGTGGTAATTGAAGCACAACTGGAATTATAGTCAAACATATCTATCATCATATATATGCACATATATGGTCAATTGCACTGAGATGGGGACAAACCCATTTTTCACCATGGGAAGGGGGTAAATGTGACTAAAGATTGAACATTTTGGATATTTTTCATTTCAATTAGGTGGGTAAGGTCAGGATCTTGCTTGGAAACTATGGTTTTGCCCATGTATCATTAATATTTAAAGCAGCAGACTACAAAATATAAGCTTTTTATGGGGTATTTTGAACGTTTTTTCATAGTGCTCCCACTGGTATGGGGCAAAGTAAAGAGAAAATGCATTGGAAATGTATAAATTTTTTATATTTCCACTAGCCCCCAATATTTAGCATTATATATAATCAATTCAAGAACTATTCCCCTTATCTGCCTGGAGTTATTGCTAAAAACCTTGTGGTGTAGGTAAAGTGGAACCATACGTGCCTCATTCTTTAATACATGATAGTGGGGAGAAATAAATCATATTTATCAAATGCAAAAATATATTAAGAAAGCCTTTGGTGTCAACTATTAGTCATTAGGTAAAGAATTTTAGATTCATTAACATTATACCTCAGTATTGCCATGTTTGAAATTGCAATGTGATATGGTGTAGTTTTAGAGGAACCATACGTGCCACTTAAAGTGATTCCTCCAGTGCATAGTTATGGGATTTCCTAGAGATGCATTGTCATAAAGATTAACCACTTATGCACCTATCTACATGTAAATATCACAGTCCCATTATACAACTCAATGGAAATCTATGGCAGTTTTTTCATGTCAGGAACCGTACGTGCCACATGGAACCATACGTGCCACAATATGTATTATGCCTGAAATATCATGAATTAAGATGTTTTGTTGTTATGACAGATTACTATTATAAAAGGGCAATGCCCAGCATCATGTAAAAATGATAGCATGTCAATGTGTTCAATTGATGGTGGAAAAATTAAGTCCCCAAAAATGAGCCTATTTGGACCAGAATCCCATAGGAACTAATGCTAAATAATGGAATTCACTCTAAAATTGGCAATTTTTGATATTAGTGTTCCCAATTTTCAGGGTAGGTGCCTCAGTGCACCAGTATTTTGGACACACAATTTCAAAACAATCCAAGCAGTTTAATTTTTACCGCTTAGTGAGCCCTGTGTGACCTCAACTCAGTGCAATTGACCATATGACCTCAAGTCACCCAAGGGATTCAAAGCAAACAATAGGGTACAGATATGCATTCCATAGCCATTTGCAAGTTTCCTGGTCATAGTCCCCCCACGACAGCAGTCAATATTTTTTGCCCACCCACCGTGATAGAGACCCGTAGCATTTTCGCGCCTCTCTTTGATCTATACTAGCGCGCATGCTTTTTTGCTAAAAAAGAGGGTACATATTTTTAGCCCCCTCAAAAGGGATCAACATTTTTTTAGGCCCCCCTCGGGAGGGGTCTGACATTTTTACGCCCCCCTCAAACCCACCTTTGATAAATAATAACCACTCCCTAAATAATGACTTCCCTATAGGGAGTGCTCATTTTTTAACAACAGAGGGGCGAGGGGGGGCTGGTGGGTTTGACGGGGGGTCAGAATTATTTTGACCTCTTGGCAAGGATGGGTCAAAATAATTTCACCTGTTTTCAATGAAAAAGTTTGTGTGTTACTATACAATAAAAGGGCGCATTTGCACATGATATTTGGCCCTTCGAGGGGTAAAAAAAAATTGACCTAAAAGGTGTTAAAAAATAATCACTCCCTTACTCTGAAACAAAGGGGCCTATCATGAAAATTTTGGCACATCGGGGGGAGGATTTCATTTTCAATCCCTCCTAAGAGAGGGGGGGGGCAAAAAAATTGCATCTGCACAAAATCCACCAACCCCCTCTACTTGAATAATAAGCACTCCCTCGGTGAAACAAATATTCTAGTGTCCTATTGAATGCTTCATTGTGAAAACCTCATAGGGATAGCATTGGGATGGTGCAAAGAGAAAATTCTTCAAATTTTAATCTTCAATTCCGGCACCCTAAAATTCATCCTACCCCAGCAAATTGGTGTCATTCTGAGTCACTGTGTGTGAGTACTCACACTGGTGCTGTATAGAAAAAAAATGCGCCACCAGGTGTGACTGATGACCCATACTGACACATGCTGACACATGTGTCATGGCACATGCAAACCCATACTGAAACCTGGGCTATAACACATACTGACTCAGGCCTGACACATGCGTCATGGCAAATCAACACCCATACTAACACCTGAGCTATAACGCACATTGACTCAGGCCTGAAACGTGTGTCATGGCACATGCACACTCATACTGACACCTGGGCATTAACCCATACTGACTCATCCTGACACATGCGTCAGGTTTTTTTCCCTGGGATAGGGATGGGGGGAGGGGGTTTGGGAAGGGGGGTGGGGGTATGACTTTATTCTTCATTCATTTTTATTCTGAATCACTGTCATCAATTGAGCTGCATATCTAAGTCCATGGAAGGGTTTCCTGTAGATTCCTTTGTTCCCTTTTTCCATTCCTCAAAATGCCTTCTTTGTGCCTGTCAAATAAAAATTAAACATTTAAGTTCAATAATGCATTACACAAATACCTATAATATAATCAGCACAAGATTTGTTACCCTCCTCACCTCCTCCCCTCCCTCCAAAATATGTTGTGAGATATTTTCATTTTGGAGGGGGGGGGCTAGAATTTCCCCCTGAGCCAAGTACATACTCTCTCCCTGAATGAGTTGACCTTTAATGGGGGCAGGGGAAGATAAAGTTATTTGGAGACAAAATCACCCCCCCCCCCTCAGAAACAAAAATAATATTCTTGCCCCTCAAACTGACCACAACCTAGTCCACCACTCTCCCAGGCCCCCAAACCTGCAAGTTACTGACATATGCTATATCAACTGTATCAATACTGTAAGAGACTCTAAAGATTAAGGTGGGCACAAAAGAAGATACCATGATATATTACTGTAGGTTACTTGGAGTTCTCTAGGACTGTAGGATTACCCACCTTGTCTTCTCTCCTTGCTGTTCTGTGTCTGTGTGTTGTGAAATACTGAGAACAAAGAAACCAAGAAAAGAGCGGGAACTTTGAAATGGACCAATGAGGGACCAGGAGTTTGAAATCAACCAATCAGACACAATACTGACGCAGTACTGACGCATGGTCACACATGTGTCAGGTACTTCCTAGAGAGAAAATTTCAGGATGGGTCACTGTGAGTCAAGGTGTGTGAATATGTGTGAGTATTGACACATAGTGACGCTTACTGACGCATGTGTCAGAACCTGATGTGTTTGTTGAAGTGAGGCACTTTGCTCCTATTATCACCCAAAACAACATTATAATTCACCTCATATTATGAATTCTTACCTGTTTCTCATGGTAATATGGCATCACCTTGGGCAGCATGCACCATACTTTAAAGGAATTACTACACCAAGACTAATGTAAGCCTGAATACCACATAGGAGGTTGATAATTGAAACTCAGTGTTATCTCCCATAGACAAAGAAAATTGTCTTAAAATACACCAAAAGAGAATATAAACCCATGTTTTCAGTCACCATTATATTCCCTATATACATATTGATAGATATCATCTATAAACACTTTGATTTATAAGGCAGCATCAATAGAAACAGCAATTCCCTAATTTGGCCCAAACCCAAAGTGCAAGTATATAGTGGAACTATACAATTTCCCCAGTCTCTTTATACTGACACTGATGCCGTTTCGAGTCACTGCGGGTGAGTACTGACACATAGTGAGCCATGTTCACTCAAGCGTCAACACCTATTTTTTGAAAGATGAGTCACTATGGGTCAGTCTGTGTGAATACTCACACAGACTGGCTCATGCTCACTCAGTGTCACCTGACGCAAATAAGGAAATGAGTCACTATGCGTCACTCCCTGTGACTACTCACCCATACTGGCACATACTGACGCGATGTTAGCTCAAATGGGTTAGGAAATGAGTCACCATGTGTCACACTGTATGACTACTGACACAGACTGACGCATGCTCACACTTGTGCCACATTATGTCTTGTGGAGATGAGTCACTAAGTGCCATAATGAGTCAAACAGTGGGAGTATTGACACCTTGTGACACGAGCTGACGCACTGGTGTTATAACCCGAAAGCTGCTCACACATAGCAGCTCATTATGACTCACACTGACTCCAATTTGCTGGGACAGGTCTGTTCTTGGGCTTATTTTAAAGAATAAGTAATAAATAATTTAAATATCAGTGTGGCTTCAATAATGAAATACATATATTCCTGCTAAACAGTAGTTTGTGCATTGCTAAGATGAAAAAGCGTTACAGGGTGTGCTGCGCTCCATAGGCTTAACATAGGGACGGCAAAATTCCAACTCTCCAAAATTTAAAACTCAATTCCGGCTAACTAATATTTATCCTACAGGGGTCTATGTAGACTCATTTGAAAGAAGAGACTGTGAATAATTCATATATCGGTGAGGGAAGGTTGACATCTTATTCTATAACCATGATATAACTGAGTTTTTGTCAATTTCTTACCTCATTTTAGACTTAACTTTACATGAGCACAGAAACGCATCAAATTGTCACCCAAACTTCCACCAATTATCTCCTTGTAGCTTAACTCGACATCTGTTGAATGAAACCGGTCAGGTGTATACAGGTGATTAACCCACCAATCAGAAACCAGCTCACATACAGCCTAAACTGGTGCCCGGCAGCACTCAGCTACCACGCAGTGACCAGCAAATGTGCCACTTCCTCAGAAGCAAAATGTCAACAAGCACTCTATCTTCCAACAGCTCCAGCTCCCGTAATATTTACATCTCAGGCATCTAACAAACATTTTTAGAATGCCAAGACAATGATAAAAACAACCAGATACCTCCCAAGTCTGAGTTCCAAAGATAATGCCTGTTTTGAAGCAAAAACCGGCCAAAATCGGCACTCGGCAATCATGACCCGGTTTGTCACTGACTCACGGGTGCGAGTTGAACATGCTACCTAGTGGCTGCTCGCGCTATATGACAGATATCAGCATTCAAGCATATTTTCAGGCTTGGTTGCTATGCCAAGCTGCTGTTGCTGGGCAACAACACGACTTAGCAACAAAACAAAAGCAGCACTGTATACTACTAAGCTGATTTATAGGGGGTAGGACCCACCAGATACGTTCTAGACTGCACTGAATTTTATGAAGTAGAAACATGCATATTCTTAATCAGCACTCTTTTTAGCATAAGAATCAGGAGAAATGATAAAGATTTAGCATGGAAAAACATCCATTTACATAAAGAGGAAGATTATTGAAATGGAACAGTATTGTATTGGCTCAAGGTAATGTCTTTGCGTCCAAGGCAATAGTGTGTCATAGTCATGAAGGAATTCTGCAAAATGTCTCATATTACTCAGAAAGGTTTGGCCTACATAAATCATATTAGATATTGTGCTTAGATTGGGATAAGGGCAAGTTTTATACATGTATCTGGAGCGCATTTAAGATTTTCAGTAAAAAAAAGAACTTTGTAATTTCAATTTTCTGTCTTCCCGACTGTCTGGTACACTCAAATCTGAACTTAAAAACATGTATTAGGGCTTAATGAAAAGCTTATTATGTGTCCTTTCCAACAAGACCGATAGCTTTAGGATCCAGACAAGGTAAGATAGTCTTAGAGCTTGGGGATTGAGCATACCCCTTGAATAACATGGTACCAAAATTGACCCAAAAGTGGTCTGAACATGGATACCGCACATGGATAATGAGCCAAAACTGGTAGTGCATCCCAAGATAATCAATGTTAACATCTTTAATCTTGTTGAGGGGACCCTAATGATCGAAAAAATAATTGTTGAACGTTCCCTTATGGGCAATCCAGCAGTCATTTTGTAGGGTCAAAAACCCTTGTTTATTCCTAAAATGGGTATTTTGGGAAGAAAAAAAACTGTCAGGAAAGAGGACACTAAAAGACCTAAAAGTCTGTCCTTTTTTAATGTCCCCCCCTGCTAAAACGTCTGTTAAAAATAGGATAGGGTACCTGTGTTGATCATTGCAGACCATTAAATGAAAGGTGACCTTGTTTTGGGACATTTATACACCTTGGGACACCTGTTCGAGATGACTGATGCCTCGATCTATATACATTGGACAAAGTGGGGCAGACGGGGGACAGGGAGGTCCAAAAGTGTAACATTCTCCTGAACAATAACACTGATCAGAGATGTCATTAGATCGCCTTTCCAAATAAAATAGGTGTGTATAGAGATGATCGTGTGTCCACCTTTCGACACAAGACACCCCCCCCCAAATTGAAAACCAGGTATTTAGATTTAAACATCAATATGTTTAGAGATTTATGGGACTATATACACTCGTGTATATGCATATAATTAACAACGGCGAGTGGCCCGCCCTTTCGGTACTACTTGTTGTGCGCAACGATACAGCGCTCCATTTGGTAACCATGGCAAAGCTACCCCTCGCTATATAAGAGCGGACCTGCCAATCGATCGGCAGTCGGGCTCGAGTATCCATACAGTGCACAACACCCCTATGCTGGGGGTTGGCACAAATTTTAATTTTAAATTTTAATTTTTACCGGTTGCCAAGGTTGATTGGGCTTCATCAACACTACCATTCGTCTTTTAACCTGGCAAAGTTGGTTTCTACCTAAATTCTGGCCAGGATGGGCCGCAGAAAACCAAATAAGAAAACGTTAGAGCCTGACTCAGGACCGCCGAGCGGTGTTAGGAGATCTGTCAGAAGGCAAGGGCCTCCTGGGTCGTCCATTACAGACCAGCCCACAGATCCTCTACCCGCTGATGGGATGACAGACGCTATGACAGACAAGCTGACTGATTTGAAGGTCCGGACGGAGGCTGTGGAGGAGAATCTGGCGAAAATCCTGGATAAGTTGGATGTTTTGACTCCAGAGGGCGCCGGCGGGGGCAGCGATCGAGACACGACTTCTAGGCCACGACGGCTGTACAACAGATCGAGAGGTGGATCTACATCAAGTTCGAGCTCCAGCAGTGACAGCTCTCGCTCCAGGTCAAGGTCCAAGCACAGATCAAGAAAACCAAGGAGTGAGTTCGACCAGCGAAATTTTTTAGGTCACAAGAAAAATGTTGACAGACTAGAAAAATTACTAATGGTCAATATTCGCTTAGTCAGTGCCAAACTTGAACAAGGTGAGGAGGTAAAATATATTCTTGACCACATAGAAATGCTGCTGGAGAAATCTGCCACTAGAATATTTACTCTCACTTGTAAATTATGACAAGAGTGTCAAAGAGCGAGCTGACAAGAGAGGAATAAGAGCATTTGAGACTGTTGAGAATTGTGACATCCTACGACACTTGAGCTACGATGGCACATACACAGCCCAAAAGTTCGCTAAATCATCCAAACTTGTTGTAAAAAAATCAGCTAACTCAAAAAATCACTGTTATGCCTACAATAGGCCCGAGGGCTGCAAGTTAAAACCCTGCCGTTACAGGCACGTCTGTAGCTCATGTGACTCTGGGAACCACTCTGCTGACAAGTGTCAGAAGAGTGGCTCGGAGAAGTAGGATGTTGCCTCTGGGGAGGGTCGTGCCTCCAGATAAGCTGGCCATGCAGAGATACTGTTGGTTGACCCCCCTGTTGAGGATTGTGTTCTTGGCAATGTTATGCCAGATATTCCAGTTATTGATGAATGTTGTCAAAAGCCACCAGTAGAGGTGGACTTGTTGAATTTTGCCAGCTCTGAAAATAATTTTGTGGAAAACCTTAGTATTGCCGGTTTTACCCCAAGGAGTATTCCAAATGTTGGGGAGTTTTATCCCATTTTTGATGTAGAGGGCTCAGGTAATGTTAGTATAAACATTTACCAAAGTTGTGTTGACGGTACATGTTCTTGTCAACATTTTATTGGTGGCCACAAGGCCCAAATTTTGTCATGTAGATTGGCATGTTTCCTAAGACAGGAAGGTGTTATAAATTTACCCAAACGTGACTTAGATTATTTGTGGTCGGGTTTTGTAGAAGATTTCAAAATTGTTGATCCTGGTTGCGAAACAGAGTATGAATGTGGAAATTACAAGTCAATTTTTCAGGGTAATTTTTATAATGAAATGTGTGAAATTGTCAGAGAAGAACTCCAGGATGGTTCCATTTTTGAAGTAACCTCCAAACCTAGATGCATACATGCCCTTGGCGGTGTCCCCAAAAGTAACGGTAAATTAAGACCCATTACTGATTGTAGTATGCCCAGAAAAAGGAGTATTAATAATTTTATGGATTCAACTTTTAAACCTTTTTCATATAAATCCATAAATTCTGTCACGGCAATGTTGAACAAGAATGATTTTATGAGTGTTGTTGACTTAAAGTCCGCCTATAGGTCTATCAGTGTCTATGGGGAACACCAAAAATTCCAGGGTTTTGCATGGGATATGGGCGATGGTAAGAAATTTTATCAGAGTAATCGCCTTACCTTTGGACTCAGATGCGCCCCCTACATATTCAACCAGATTTCTGATTTTCTGGCTAAGGTGGCAAATTTTTATGGTATTGATAGATTAGTCAATTACCTGGATGACTTCATCATTATTGCCAACTCTGAAAGTGAGTGTCGCCGTCAGAGGGACCTTTTAATCGAAATTATGGAATATTTTGGTTTTAAGATTTCCAGAGATAAGGTTACCGACCTGAACAGAATTTGTACCTTTTTGGGTATCACCATTGACTCCCATAAAATGGAATTAACATTGCCTAAAGAGAAAGTTGACAAGTTAGCCCATGCTATAGACAGTTGCATTTATAAGAAATTTGCCAGTAAAAAAACCTTACAGAGTATTGGTGGCTTGATGTCATTTTGTTCCCAGGTGGTGAGGGGGGGCCGTACTTTCAGTAGAAGGGTTTTTGACTTGATGGCAAAGGCTAAGGAAAGGGGTGTCATTAAATTAATCCAGGTATCATAAAAGATTTTTTGTGGTGGAAGGATTTTTGTAAGATTTTTAATTGCAAAAGTTTAATCTTGAATGATGTTTATAATAAACCTGTAGGGGCAGTATTTCCCTGTACTCAGTGGCAGACCCTCAGGGGCGGGTCTCCGGGTAATCACTGCCCCCCTAGTGTGTATCATACCGATCTAGGTGTGGATGGAAGGTGGAAATGTCAGGCCAGGGGAAGTAGCTCAGAGGAAGAGCAGCCGCTTCGAAGTTGGAGGGCCCCGGGTTCGAGTCCCGGTTTCTCCAAGAACATTTTCACCGACCTCTACAGTGGTGGAGAAACCGAGCATCCTAACTCAATCATGAGATCGAGATATGTGTGCCTGCTCATGTCTTAACGTGATCGCGCCCGATTGAGGACTCGGGAACTGGGCCGGTATGATACAGATAATGCTTCAGCCTGCTAGGGGTAAACTAGTCACCTGCTGGCGGTTGGGTTGGAGGAGCAGGGTTGGTTGAAGCTGATGGGGAGGAGTGTAGGGGCAGTATTTCCCTGTACTCGGTGGCAGACCCTCAGGGGCGGGTCTCCGGGTAATCACTGCCCCCCTAGTGTGTATCATACCGATCCATGTGTGGATGGAAGGTGGAAATGTCAGGCCAGGGGAAGTAGCTCAGAGGAAGAGCAGCCGCTTCGAAGTTGGAGGGCCCCGGGTTCGAGTCCCGGTTTCTCCAAGAACATTTTCACCGACCTCTACAAACCCATGCATATTCTTAATCAGCACTCTTTTTAGCATAAGAATCAGGAGAAATGATAAAGATTTAGCATGGAAAAACATCCATTTACATAAAGAGGAAGATTATTGAAATGGAACAGTATTGTATTGGCTCAAGGTAATGTCTTTGCGTCCAAGGCAATAGTGTGTCATAGTCATCAAGGAATTCTGCAAAATGTCTCATATTACTCAGAAAGGTTTGGCCTACATAAATCATATTAGATATTGTGCTTAGATTGGGATAAGGGCAAGTTTTATACATGTATCTGGAGCGCATTTAAGATTTTCAGTAAAAAAAAAGAACTTTGTAATTTCAATCTTCTGTCTTCCCGACTGTCTGGTACACTCAAATCTGAACTTAAAAACATGTATTAGGGCTTAATGAAAAGCTTATTATGTGTCCTTTCCAACAAGACCAATAGCTTTAGGATCCAGACAAGGTAAGATAGTCTTAGAGCTTGGGGATTGAGCATACCCCTTGAATAACATGGTACCAAAATTGACCCAAAAGTGGTCTGAACATGGATACCACACATGGATAATGAGCCAAAACTGGTAGTGCATCCCAAGATAATCAATGTTAACATCTTTAATCTTGTTGAAGGGACCCTAATGATCGAAAAAATAATTGTTGAACGTTCCCTTATGGGCAATCCAGCAGTCATTTTGTAGGGTCAAAAACCCTTGTTTATTCCTAAAATGGGTATTTTGGGAAGAAAAAAAACTGTCAGGAAAGGGGACACTAAAAGACCTAAAAGTCTGTCCTTTTTTAATGTCCCCCCCTACTAAAACGTCGTTAAAAATAGGATAGGGTACCTGTGTTGATCATTGCAGACCATTAAATGAAAGGTGACCTTGTTTTGGGACATTTATACACCTTGGGACACCTGTTCGAGATGACTGATGCCTCGATCTATATACATTGGACAAAGTGGGGCAGACGGGTGACAGGGAGGTTCAAAAGTGTAACATTCTCCTTAACAATAACACTGATCAGAGATGTCATTAGATCGCCTTTCCAAATAAAATAGGTGTGTATAGAGATGATCGTGTGTCCACCTTTCGACACAAGACACCCCCCCCCCAAATTGAAAACCAGGTATTTAGATTTAAACATCAATATGTTTAGAGATTTATATGTCAGATACACACCAGGTAGCAGCACAATCACAATCAATTGTTATGACAAATGTCCCCAAATCCCATTTTAATCTTGGTTTCATTTCATAGAATGTCAAGACAATAGGAGTGAGTGAGTGAGTAATAGATGTTTAACGCCATTTCAACAGCTGAGGTCATATGCATGGTGAGAACTACATTACACAATTTCACAGAGGAATGTGTCAGTGCCCACGCATATGTGCACCACACACATCCTGAGGGGATAGGAAAGAGGAGAAATAGACCCTTTTAAGTGGGCTAGGGAGGCCCGCAAGACAATAGGAATAGTAATAGAGAAATGACTGAATTCAACTTACACCACCATCATTGGCATAAAATAATCAATAGTTTTCATGACTGACACCTATTTTATGTTATTTTGTAAAGGCTAAAGCAATGTTGTCCTTGCCAAACTGTTGTACTTTCTCAAGTCTCTCATACTATTGCAGTATGTACATAGGTTTATACATGAATGTATATACCCACGGCTGACATCTTTGGACACTTCTGGAAACCAAAAGATAAATGAGACAACAAATAAAAGATAATCCTTGATTTTTTTATTGCAAATATCTTATTTTTATTGCGACCCGTAAATTTCCCTAGTCATTTAGACATCTAAACATAAAATTTCATAAACACCTAAACACAAAATTTCATAAATATCTAAACATAAACATTTAAACCCGAACACTTAAGCTAAACACATTGTTTGGCTAAACGTGTTTAGGAACATAAAGTGATTAGAAAAACGGGACAAGAATATGTTTAGAATTGTGTTTAGGATCTAAACACCATTTTTTGCAGTGTACTCCCACCTACCTATCCCAACACCCACGGCCTATAGCCTATAGTCCTCTCCCAGGTTGACCTGGTACAGCATACATTAGCCTGCAGTTATTCATTACAGCCTGGAGCCGAGGTACATCTCCAATAATTTGTTGCCAGAAAAAACAAACTCATTGTGCCGTGACATATGTATCAAGGGCAAAGACAAGGTCTCTCGTGACAACTGGATCAATGTGTTCTCAGGTATGTATATTGTAACGGATGAGTAAGGTACAGGGAAAGAGAACACGGATACCAGCCTGGTATGGTTTAGGGAACTTGTATTGAAGGGCAAAATCAGTTACATCAAGCATCATCAATTGTGGATCTCTCGTCCTTCCTAGACCTGTGCATCTGGAGCTCTGTCATCTATCGTAGCTTGCACACCACTGGGGCGCTTGTCGCCCGGAGCGCTGTTTTATAGCACTCTGTGACGGCGCGCCGCCAAGTGGCACTGGACTGTACTACTCGGCCCCGCAGCAGCCTAACGCTACCGCTACACTCTCCCCTCACTACTTTAAACATAGGTGATGGAAAATAGGGGAGGTGCAATATGAATTAGAACAAAGTAGGTGATAAAACATCGCAAGAGGGCATCCCCCGGACAGGATCTCTTCTGGGCCTCGGCCCCTCTCAACATGGAACAACAACAGGAATGGCATCTTCTGGGCCTCTGCTAATGTTTTGGGCCAATGCCCCATCCTTAAACTATTTGTGGGTCCCAGCCTGGGTGGCTGCCGACCCAGCGTCCATGGGAAGACCAGCTTCTGTCTCACTGGAAACTCGAGCCCACCCTCTCTGGCAACGCTGAGGTGTCTCGCCAGACACCATGTGCATCTTTAAGGTACCTCGTCAGGCACCACAGACACATTTAACGTGCCTCGCCAGGCACGTGGTGACTTCAGTGTCGCCTCCCTCATCCAACATGGTGACTTCAGGCTTCCCTCCCTCATCAAACCGGCCATCCCCCCAGTCCGGCATTGGGAACAGCTACCGCCAGAGCTGACTGGCTCTGGGGTGCACTACCGGATGCACCTCCTTAATGGGCCCCTCCTGGAACCACTCTATGAATTACGAAGCTGTAGCAGAATTACTTGGTACATGAACAGGGTTTACTTATCCTATCCTCCTCCCTCCACCAGAGGGACTTTTCCTCCCTATAGCAGGGAAAGTTTCTGTGCATCTCCTCTGCCCCACGGTGAGACCTGTCTGGATCTTCTGGGCTGCAGGTGAGGCTGTCAGCCCTGCAGTAGGACTCTGCTGGGTCTCCTGCACTAAAGCTGAGACTGCCTTGGTACTCTGCCCTGCAGTAGGACATCCCTGCATCTCCTGGACTGCAGGTGAGGCTGTTTGGCGCCTCTGCCGCGCAGTAGGGCCCCTCTGGGTCTCCTGCATCAAACCTGGGTACTGTCTGTGTCCTCTGCCCTGCAGTAGGGCACCTTTGGGTCTCCTCCCCTACATTGGTGACTGCCTGAGGCCTCTGCCACGCAGTAGGATGTCCCTAGGGCTCCTTCCCCACATCTGAAAATGTCTGAGACCTGGGCACCAGCAGGGGACGCCTGTGTCTCACCAGGAGATGACTGGGCACCACCAGGGCACGTCTTTGTGCCACCAGGAGATAACTGGGCACCACCAGGAGTTCTCCGTACAGCAACTGCCTCTGTTCTAGCACAACCTGCTTCTGTGCCACCATGACCTGCCTCTGTGCCACCACAACCTGCCTCTGCACTTGTCTCTGTGCCACCAGGAATCATCTGCACACCTCCAGAAATCATGCCAACACCACCAGGGATCGACTGTACATCACCAGCGATCATCTGAGCACCACCAGGGATAAAATGTGCACCATCAGGGATTGAATGTGCACCACCAGGGATAAGTTTTGCACCCTCAGGGATTGAATGTGCACCACCAGGGGACCTCACTGCACCACCAGGGGACTCTCTGCACCACCAGGGGACATCTCTGCATCATTAAGAATTGTCTCTGCACCACTTGTCTCTGCGCCACAAAGCATGGGCGTGGAAAGCAGGGGGGACATGTCCCCCCCCCACTTTTGGCCAACTCCTCAAAAGGTCAAAACTAAAAGGTCAAGCAAAGGGAGGTCAAAAATTGCAGGAAACCCCCCTGGTCCCACCCACTCTGAAACTGCTTCCCACGCCCATGCAAAGGAACATCTGTGTACCACCAGAGGACATCTCTGTACCACTAGGAATCATACCACCTTCCTCTGTGCCAGCACGACCTGCCTCTGTGCCAGCACGACCTGCCTCTGTGCCACCACGACCTGCCTCTATGCTTGTCTCTGCGCCACCAGGAATCATCTGCAGACCTCCAGGAATTCTTCGAAAACCGCCTGCCTCTGTGCAAGCACCACCTGCCTCTGTGCCAGCACCACCTGCCTCTGTGCCACCATGACCTGCCTCTACGCTTGTCTCTGCGCCACCAGGAATCATCTGCACACCTCCAGGAATTGTCTGCAGACCTCCAGGAATTCTCCGAACACCACCAAGGGTCGTCTGTTCACCACTAGGGATCATGTGTGCACCATCGGGGATCATCTGTGCACCACCAGGGATGGAAAGTGCACTACCAGGGCAGCACCAACTGAGGCTCTCTGTAGGACAGTAGGACCTCCTGGGGCTCCTACCCCGCATCTGAGTGTGTCTGAGGCCTCTGCCACGCAGTGGGACCTCCCTGGGTCTGCTACCCCACTTCTAAGGGTGTCTGAGGCCTGTGCCCCGCAGTAGGACCTCCCTGGGGCTCCTACCCTGTTCCTGAATGTGTCTGAGGCCTCTGCACCACAGTGGGACCTCCCTCGGGCTCCTACCCCACATCTGAGAGTGTTTGAGGCCTCTGCCCCGCAGTGGGATCTCCCTGGGGCTATTGTACAGCAGCTAGGGCTGTCTGGGACCTCTGCCCCACAGTAGAGCCCCTCTGGGTCTCTTGCACCGCAGGGGGAGCTCTCTCTGGCCACTGCCCTGCAGTAGGACTTCTCCCTCTCCTCCAAAATGCATTTAACACTCCCAGAGGACATCTCTACACCACCAGGAATCATTGCAGTATTGCAGGACCAATCTGCAAATGTGGTGCCACCCCACTTCTCAACGGCAGGGTCACACTAACTGCAGAGCTGCAGGGTCACTTCTCCACTGCTGGGCCACAGGGCCACCCTGTACATTGAACTGCAGAGCCGCGGGGCCACTTCTTCTCAACTGCTGCACCGCGGGGATGTTGTAGCGCTGCTGCGCCGAGGGGCCATTGTCGCGCTGCATTGCCACGGGGCCACTTCTTTTCACATGCTGCGCCACGGGGCCATTGTTGCGCTGCGGTGCCGTGGGGCCACTTCTCAACTGCTGCGCCGCGGGGCCACCCCATATGTCTGACTGCAGAGCTGCAGGGCCACTTCTCAACTGCTGGGCCACAGGGCCACACTGTAGATCTGAAAACAGAGCCGCAGGGCCACTTCTTCTCAACTGCTGGGCCACACGGCCTCCCCATAGATCTAAATGCAGAGCCGCGGGGCCACTTCTTCTCAACTGCTGGGCTGCAGGGACACCCTGTACTTCGAACTGCAGAGCGGCAGAGCCACTTCTCCTCAACTGCTGGTGTGCAGGGTCACCCCATAGTACCCAGCTAACCGGGCCCTGATATATTCATTCAGAGGCCCAGCAATTGATGTCCACTGAGTCTGCAGAGGGCTCAGCCTAGTCTTCCTGGGCCCCAGATATCAAGTTACAAAAGCAAAGGCATGGCATATGCTTTTACATTTCAAAACAATACACAACAAGTAGGTAGGTCCTAGAGTTAAGATATCAAAGACCAACCCCACTTAAGACTAGGGACCCAGTTTTCATTGGGGGCTTGGGAAACTACTCTGAAAGTTCCACCACCACAACACCAGTGCCACCGCTTACCATCGCTCCTTTATTGATGGTTCCGTCTAACCCTATAGATCTAACTGCAGAGCCATGGAGGCACTTCTTCTCAACTGCTGGGCCGCAGGGCCACCCTGTAGGTCTGACTGCAGTGCCGCAGGGCCACTTCTTCTCAACTGCTGGGCCGCAGGGCCACCCTGTACATTGAACTGCAGAGCCGCAGGACCACTTCTCAACTGCTGGGCCACAGAGCCACCCCCTAGATCTAAATGCAGAGTCGCGGGGCTACTTCTTCTCAACTGTGGCACCACGGGACCACCCTGTACTTTGAACTGCAGAGCCGCGGGGCCACTTCTCCTCAACTGCTGGGCCGCAGGGTCACCCCATAGATCTAACTGCAGAGCTGCAGGGCCACTTCTTTGCAACTGTGGCGCTGCAGGGACATTGTCGCGCTGTGGCGCCGCTAGAATATGATAGGCCTATAAATATCTTTCTTTCCTGTTTCTGTCAAGCAGCTTATTTAGAGCATATGAAGAAACTACAGTAGCACATATAAACAGGGAATTCTTGAATATAAATTGTACTTGTACTCATTATATGTAACTGGTCATAAAAAAAGTGTATTTTTTTCCCTATTGTGCTTCACTATAAGTAGCTGAGTAGTCTGCCTGAACTATGTGATGCTACAACCATAGGTGATGCTCGATTATATAGCTAATAATGGTAAGTCTCATGGCATACAATGATGTGAACCAAATAAGGTAGTCAGAGTTACAGTAGCCTATATCAGTTTTGTGAATCATTCCTTTAGTAGTATGTTTAGTATATAGACGTTGCATTTAGAAAAATAGAGCTGGGAGTTTGCAAACGTTTTTATTTGGTTTGGATAAAAAATGTTTTCAAAAACGTTATTTTAACATTGAAACGTTTTTTCAACCAAATAAAAACTTTTTTTTTATTTACGTTTCTTTTACATTGAAAAAACATTTTTTAACCTGAAATAAAAACGTTTTTATAAGAATGTCAAAAACACATTTTTTTGAGTACATGTTTTGACATTTTTGGACTTTGAAAAAAAAACACGTTTTCTTTTACGTCAAAAAAAACGTTTTTCTGTCAAGTGGGATATGTCCAATAATGGGTACATTGTATAGTGACGTCCCAAGAAGATAATAGCGGCATAAATGGACCGCCCCCCCCCCAAAAAAAAAAACCTGAAAAAAAAGAAGTGTGTTCCTACCAACCGTTCGTCCATACATCCATTCAGAGAGAGAGAGAGAGAGAGAGGGGGGGGGGGGTCAAAAGTAACACGTTTTGAAGGAGTAATGATAACTGCTCAACCCATGCGCATCCCATGTCGCCTCCATTGCTCACCCCACACCCCTGATTCTAAACTTAGATTTAATCGATACGCCCCCGCCCCTACCCCTCCTTGGGACCGTCCATAAATTACGTCATCGTGTTTTTTGTCTATCTTGCCCCCTCCCCCACCACCACCTTGGTCATTCTTTTATTACAAAAAACTTAAAGGAGGCTTTGACTCCTCCCCCCTTCCGCGGTTCACGCGTCATATATGGCTATTCACAGCCACAGCCTCCAGGGTCTTCAGCTTAGTAGTTGATTTCATTTTAATCATATTTTTCACATCGTTATATCCCAGGGGGAACTAATTGGACTGCTAAATTCACTTAAACAGTTTACCCCAAAATGGTATGACATTTTTATCATAAATTCCTGCGACTTGTGAAAAGCTATGAGCCTCATCCGCTTATATGACAGCTTACTGTATAGCACATTTTTTTTTTCTTCCAAATTTGTGGATCAACACAGTAAAAGGGACGCCCGCGTGGGGGCGTGCGGGCATACCTTTTACCATGTTGATCCACATTTGAAGACCGAGGAAACGCTAAGAGTGGACTTAATCATTCTGCTAGGTATACGTATAGGGTCCCAGGAGGCCGTTTCACCTCGTGTGCTACATGTAGTACATATATTTGATAAAAGCGAGCATCTGTATTTTCAAATATGGAGGTCCCTATTTCAATCTTAGGATCCGTATTTTGATTGAAACTTTTATTGAAACTTTGTTTAACTACGGACCTAAGTTTGAAATAATGGGCCTCCATATTTGCAAATACGAATATCCGTATTTGCTGAATAAATGTGAAACGGCCTCCGGGGTAGGGTCGGGTTACTGGAAACACGTGTACATTGTATTGGTATATATTGTGTATTAATTTTTCTGTTTCATCAAATAAGGAATGGGAATACTTACATCAAAAAGATAAATTGATTTACATATGTGACTGTGTTACTTTATTTTCCAATGGTCCAACATTCGGGTCTTTTCCTGTTTACTCTAATCTCGGAAACTATAATCACCCAGAATTTAGGCGGTATTTTTTTTTTTATAGAAATAGACAAAGGTGCACGAGAATTGGTCAGCACTGAGGGTTATCACACGAGGCGAAGCCGAGTGTGATAACCCTCAGTGCTGACCAATTCAAGTGCTCCTTTGTATTTATCTCAAGTTAATTTAGTCAGATATGTTCAAAACTCGATTTATTTGGCATTAGAAATGATTTTATCATCAGTTATTTGACCGTTTTGGATGTTTTCCTAGGGAGTGTGATACGGGAAAGGGTTATCACACTGTGGGGTGTGATACAGAGTTTCTTGGTTAAGCCTATGGGGCTCTCGTATTCAACTTGAGATAAAACATAATAGAGTCCACACCATTATAAGAACTAACTAACCACATAAAACCAATAATCATGTTATGTAACTTGTAACATATCACATGATAGGGCATAAAAATACACAACAGATGGTATGTTTTCTTCATATAAGTCAGTAACAGTAACACAATATATTTAAATACATGTCGTAACTACAATAAATGTGAAATACAAGACATTAAAAGAAGGGGCTATATGGTTTAAAGTTAGTATATCCAGTAGTTCGGACTAAATATCAATCCTCTTTAGATTGTGCCTTGATGTTCTATTACTATATACTTTTTTTATTCTTTATACCTCAGAAAAGTATACTAGGCTAAAGGAGATTTTATTCCCTAGTACTTGTCTGATTTACGAGATATGAAAACCGAAAAGTATATATAGCCAGGAAAAGTGATTTTGAAAATTTAACTTTATTTGCAAGCCCTCTGGGACAGCACCTAGCGGTGAGCCCGCAACCCCATTGAGAAGAAGGTTAACTGACAATCGATTCAAGTGTCTACGAAAACAATAAATGAGCTAGTGCGGACACCATTAGCCACAGTTAAAGGTAAAGACCAGCCTATTTTCATGATGGGTTTATTTGGTAGACTTAATATCTAATAGAATGATTCTGACATACTTATCACTACATTAGCTACCATAAGGGCAGGAGGCAGGCATCTCTGAAGCAGCCTATGACGTCACAGGAGACGAAATGCACCCCAGTGTGTACTGTAATTTAGTAAAGCACAACCCATCTCTAAATTAATGTTGCTAATAGATGTTTATATGAAGGGTGCTTGCTTGTTTACTTTTGCTATTAATACTAAATAGGGCCACTTTGTTATCCTAAGTGATATAATCATGTTAGAAGTTTTACTTATACAATTACAAACATTGCATAAATAATGCAGCATATGATGCATATGATCTCCTGTGACGTCATAGGCTGCATCAGAGATGCCTGCCTCCTGCCCTTATGGTAGCTAATGTAGTGATAAGTATGTCAGAATCATTCTATTAGATATAAAGTCTACCAAATAAACCCATCATGAAAATAGACTGGTCTTTTCTGTTAAGCCAAATAACAGATATATGTACCTCTGCAAATGCTGTTGATTTTTTTTTTTACAGTCTTGCTGTAAAGAATATAATTACTATCAAAGCACTTGCCTATTTCTTCGGTACAATATGATGTATACATTTGGGGAGGTATCCTTGTGTTGTGCATGCACAATAAGAACATCAAGTATAAGCTGTATACATAAGTATCGTATCTGTGATATGAAATGCAACTTAAAAAAGATAAACAGGTTGAAACAATCACAATGTTGCATACAAAATCTCGCTCATTTTCACATAGGGATACCTTTCACATCCTCATCATCCATTTCTACTCCATAATTCTATCATCACAATGTGCGTCATTTGTGAACCACTGACAACAACTCACAATTCAAAGTATAATATATACCAGTAACTACCTTGATGACCAAGGTCCCCTGATTCCTGTTGAAATTACAACAACCACATAAGCAGGAGTATCCAAAACATCTATACAGAAATATAACAATACCATATGAACCACGCAGGCAGCTGTTAAAGATTACAATTAAATAAGTCTATCATTTGAAATGCACACAGGTAGGCCTATAAATCAAAGGCGATATATTATATACAGGGAATGGCAATCAACAGGGAGGTTGGGTGGTGAGGTTTCAGTTGGTGGTACACGCAAAACTCCAGTGAAGAAAATGTTAACACCCCTCTTTGAATGTTCTGTATGCCCCCCCCCCTAAGGGATCAACAATTTGTACGCCCCCCCCCCCTCCAAGTCCACCCCACCCCTGTTGACTCCCAGGTGTTGACTCCTTCAAGGCAATACAGATTAGTCCTCACCGATCTGGCCAAGTCTTCTATTTGAACTACCCGTAAATTCTCTTGTAAAAGCCGCGGTTAGTATCAGTAGGCTTATAGGAATTGCCCAAAGTCAGGGTGCGGCTTATATTAGTGTATACAAAACAGTACTAAACTGCCAATTTTCAAGGCTGGTCTATGGCCTATAGCTTCTACCAAAGTTGGAGATGGGGCTTATACGAAGGTGCGGCTAATACGAGAGAATTTACGTTAGACTTATTTTTATTTAGAGCCGTATTGCAAATAAACCAGCGATCCCATTTAAAGATTATCAGATTATTATTTTGGGAATTTCGCTTAGTTAAGCACCTATTTCTCTCAAGGGTCACGTATTCCTTGATATACGTGCAATTCAATATGGTAGTTTTTTTCTAAAGAAATGACGATTCCATGATAATTCAGGTTTCAGTCGTCCCTGGAAGTTAAGTTTCACATGAATGGGTGGACACGCCATATTTTTTGTCCTAGATTTTTTTTGCCCCTGTTTGGCACCAAATTTAGCAAAACCTGGGGGCTGCAGCGCCCCTCCTTTTAATCTAAAGAAGACTATACAGAGGGCGCCCCCAGAATATTGTAGTTCAGGTTGTTATACCTAATAAGCTTTAACATCATTACGGTATAGTTATGTCAAGAGTTTCTTTGTTTATTATCGGGCGTTTGGTTTTCGGCATTGCAGTTTAGATACTATTGAAATGGAGTACATGGATCAACCCTGGGACATTGAATGTCTTACATGGCTTTTTATTACAATTTTATTTGAGGAAAAAATGTACATTGTACAAAAGTATATAATTATCTAACCCAGCATAGACCTCCGTATTAAGTGCTGCCACTAGGGTACCTTGAGATGTCTGCATTAGTATATCATCAGAAATAAAAAATGCAAAAGCTAACGGTATAATCCATTCTCCAGTAATGTCCACTGAACAACAAGGCAACAGTAATAGTAGGCGGCTAAAACGCCGCTATATGATAACTCAGAACAGCCTTCAACCTCTTTTATCCTCTTTGTGGCGAGCAGATAGGATGAGACTGAGCAGTTCTGGGTTTCTGATGACCCGCGGCATCTTGAGCTGCACACTGTTCATCTTTCCCAGCATGTGGGTCCTTAAGGCCCTGAAGGTGCCTGGCATTACCTCAATGACGTGCATGGGACCAATGCTGCCCGTTTGACGTAACGTGTTGTACAATTCCATCCTGGACCGGAGATTGGTGTCAATCTGTGAGCGTGTGAAAAAGGATGCATCAGGTATGCCAGGGATCCACTAGGCGGCACGGGTTGGCAGCGTACATGCGAAACAGCAAAATCCATTGTTCTAGGCGATACAGGTGCGTCAATGGCGCGATATTGACGCAAGGAAAACATGTGCCGCCTGTGACGCTGCCGCCCCATGTCGCCTTGTGGAGCTTGGGCTTTAGGCCACTAGAAAAAAGTTTTTCTCATCACCGAGCCATGAATATAGTGACGAGGGGGTAATTTAGTGTACTAATTAACTGCCAGAGCTATTTGTATCGCAGTCCCATTGGGGACAGCAGCAGGTGAGAAATAGTCCATTATCTTAAGGGAGTGATCATTTTTTAACAACAGGGGTGGGGGGCTGGTTGGTTTGAGGGGGGGGGGTCAAAATTTTTTCAACCCCTTGACCAGGGGGGGGTCAGAATTTTTTCAACACCTCTGATGGGGGAGGGGCAAAATAATTTCACCTGTTTTCAGGGGAAAACCCCGCGCGTCACTATAGGCTAAAAGGGGACGTTCGCGTGCAAACCCACCAGCCCCCCCCCCCTGTTGTTAAAAAATGATCACTCCCTGATGATAAGTGAAGTCTGTTTTGCTGTTAACACTTACAAAAGCTTTGTCATGCTTGCTGAGGCTGGCTGGTGATCCGTCCTCTCGGTTTACCTCAAGGAAGAGGATGTAGTGACGGCTATCAGAGTTGGGCTGGTAATCTGTTTGTAAAAGAAAAGTTGGATGATATTGCATTGACATCTTCAATTCAACTGCAAACTGATTTTGAAAGAAGAACAGTCTATTCTCTTTCTCTTTTTTTCTATTACCAATTCAAGCATGCTACGTAAAGAAAGCCGTGTTTGACCTGAACAATCCAAAGTTATAGGATGAATTATGATCCTTTGCGACTAGATACTATACATGAGAAAACGCAAGCACCTTGTTTGTATATACATGTATACGCTTTATGGTAATACATGTTAAACCAAACTCAATGGAATTTCGTGGTGAAAGCTGCGTAGCTTGATGAATGAAATAAAATCAATTCAAATGATTATGATTACCCTGGTGGGAGTGTAGAGCCACGTCTTCTGTTGTCGTATAGTCAATCAACGTTAGATTAAGATCAGTCAGAGATGAATGCACAGTCTCATATATTACGTTCTCAGGGGTCTTCTCCCAGTATACGTTCAGTACATGGCCTGTTCTGTATCAAAGAAGACTAGTAAAGATGAGTGTCATTTCCAATGCAGATACTAGAAGTTCAGAAACCTCGGGCAATCTCTCAATGGGCACATCAACGTTGATTCAACATTTGCAAAGTTTGCATATCAACAGTCGATTCAGGGTTAAAATATGTTTGAATTTGAAAGTTGAAACATAACCAAATCAACTGTGATCATGATTTAGCAACTAACCATCAGTGCTGTTTCAACGTTGAGAGTTAGGTGATTCTTAGTTAAATGGCTAAGAAACTTGTTTTATTTGTCCTTTTACTTTGTAAAAGCAAAAAAAAAGACAAAAAAAAGAAAACTTATTTCTACACATATCTATTGTTTCTTCATTTTTTAATGTTTTTTTTTAAAGTGAAAGTACCTAGACTCACCTGTACTGGAACTCATAGACCGGACACTGATTGTGGAACCCCACCACCTTGATGACGTCACCCATCCTGTATCGGTAGAGACCCATGGGAGAGGTAGACACCACCTCATAGCACTGGCCAACCTTGAGCTGTAAATTCAGTATTTTCATAAGAAATCATAATCTCGTTTATCTTGATGTGAAATGGGAGAGAAATTTAATGTTAGCTATAGACATTTTCATAAGACATCATACTCTCATTTTGTGTTGATTTTAAATGGGAGAGTAATTTAGTACACCCTTGTTTATATTTCCATGAGCTTCAGATGGGAATTACTGGCATTTAAAGTTGAATATCTCAAAATAACACAAGAGTTGCCTTTAGGCTTTGCATCGAACGAAAGAAGTGTATTGATTCAATAAGACTATCTCTTTGATTTAGTATAAAAAGGACACCACTAGATAAAGCACTGCAGGTATTAAGATGAAACAAAAAATGTTAGATAATTATTAGAGGTATTAGATATTATGATACAGTGGTTGCCCTCATTTTGTAGAAACCTCACTGATATTGAGTCTATATAGACTTCGTCTCATGGGTTCCTGACATTGCTCCATCAAAAAAATGTTAAGAATTTTTGATTCCCTTATTTGTAGTGTTGAATCCATGCAGTTCACTAATACATCATGGATTCCCAGGCAATAAAAAGAGTGGAAATATCAAAACTTTGTTTGCCTCCTCACACCCCTCATGCATGTGGTTTCAGAGGAACACTTGAAGAAAAACAACGATACAGACATGGTAAAAATTGTTCATGGGAATAAACAGAGTTCAGTGCAGTTCAATCCAGAATCATTTCTATCCGCAACCCATTTTAAAAGATCCAAGGATATGTTACACAAAATATACACAGATAGACGGGAAAACATCACATGCATCCTGTTTGGAAATTCATTTAGCGTCTGATGAAGTCAAAACAAGGGGTTCTGTGTTTGTGGTATGATATCAATCATATTTTCTTCAGTTTGGTAAAGCAAATAATATAGCTGACTTAAGGGGAAACTGTGGTATGCTGCTTTTAAGACACATGCACAAAATAAGGTGAAGATAGGGACATTATAAAAGGGATGATTGAAGCATACCGTCCAACAGGGAAGCTCACTGCGTGTTGTTTCTTTCTGGATGCACATGCAAGACTTCAAGCGATATGGCAAGTGGGACTTTTTTAAACTCTAATGCGCCTAGTCAGTCACATATCAAAATGTTCCATAATTCTGCCTGATGCACACATTCGAGCTCATGCAGTCATGCGCAGGCCTCGGTTTTCATTCTAACAGCCTACCTCTTCAAAATAGAAAACTTTCTTCTTCCTACTTTCTTTCTGCTCCCCTTCTTCCTTCAATTCATTCAGTGTTGTACTATCATGGTGCATTGCTATAAACTCGAAGAAAGTCATAAATGTGCAGAGCACATAGCGTGGTGGGCCTTCCCTGTAGACATCGTCAATGTTCACCCCGATGAAGGCTTCAGAGGCTGCATGTACCATGGAGCACTGCCTGATGCCTTGGAGGAAAGAGTCCCTCAAGGACTGTGCATAGCAGGCAAATGTTCCTGAAGTCAACATGTCCACGTGAATCAACCTAGGCCACACCCTCTGTGCTATTGCTGTAAATCCAAGGTTGAACTCTGCTCGTAGCTGGTCTGCGCGCTGGAGGCTTGGGTTCAATTCCCCTGTTGTGGTTTGGCAGGAAATTGGCATCAATACTAATGCAAACTATTTTAGCTAATGCCAATACCTATTCGGTGACAAACAGTTTTCCTTTTACTCAAAGACACACCAAAAGCCTTATTTTGGCCTTTAAAATCCTTTTTTTATATTTAAAAGACTCCTTGCCAACTGGGATTCACATAAACCCAGGAATGTAGTTGAACTGCATAGATTTTGGGGAATTCAGATCATGATTTACTTAGTACACATGTATGTTTCAGTGAAAATGTTGTTGACTTTTTAGACCTATATTGAATTGTTTTTAGAGGGTATAGACGAATCTTGTGGGTTGAATAACATATTTTGACAGGACATTATACGAAGAACAACATGATGAACAATTGATTTTCATGATCAGTCTTAAAATATTTACACACACCATTTCAAGCAACAGGATTAATACATTTCAGTTAAATTAAAGTAAAAAAAAAAAAAAAGTAGAAAGAATGATTGAGATTACCGTGCATGATAGATTGAATGGGTATCAAGATGGGTATGAATTAATGTGCATCGTTATCAAGGTTATGTGCTGGCCACAGGGGTTTAAGTTTACATCATATAATACTTTATGTCTCACTCTTTGGTAAGTTCTGGTGCCAATGTGCACAATGTTTGCATGTCAATTAGAAGAAATGACACTCTATCTTTCACTTAGGTCAATCATTAAAAGAGTTGATAATGGAATCTCCCGATTTTGAGAACACCATTTTTTTTTTTTGCTTTTCGCGTCCTTTGAATTGTGTTCTAAATTTAAGATCCCCTTGTAGAAATAGATAATCTTATCAACTCAGATATCATTATAGTAATCAGAGTGATTTGGACATTTGCAAAACATTTGTTTTATTGCCAGGCAGTGAGAATACTGGTTTAAATAGCCACCGACACCGATACCTGTAATTGCAAGAGGAAATAATGTGGGTACCTGCTCAACGAAAACAGTTTTTGCTTCTCCCTGTTCCTCATCAGAAATGGGAATGTACTCCTGGGGGAGCCAAACGAAGGCAGCATATTGGGCATTCAGGCAGCTTGCATGCAGATCCTCGTTTATCTGCAAGCCAAAGACGCCCTCAGAAGCACCATAATGGGTTGAACGGATATTGATGCCGTGGCATGGATTGGCAACCAAAAGCTCGGCGTAGTGCTTGAAGCCACCTGTGGTAAACATTATGAGGAGCCTGAGTCTTGGCCAAACCCTCTGGAAAATGCCAATTGTACCCTGTTTGGCCTGCTCTCTGAGCTCCTCTGCACGCCTGGGGTCTGCTTTAAGGTGACCTGTAGGTTTAAGAGTGACATGAAGTAAGATAATAAAGGATCTCAGGCTTATATCAACTTTCATAGAGCAGTTCTTGCAGGTGGTTTATGGCTGAAAGTTGGGTTTTAATATAATGAAGGACTGATTGATTAGTTTAATGTCCCCATGAAGTACCTTATGGGACTATCTCATGTTAGATCGGACATTAATTCCTGGACAGATATTTAAAGGTTGCTTGCCCAAAACAGTGATTGAGTCTAGAGATGATCACATCTGTTATTGAGTCTGGAGATACTGCTACTGGGGCATCATTCCCTTGAACGCTTTGAAAGATAGCAAGTGTTCTTTCATTTCTCTGGTTCCATAGACATGGCCAAACAAACCATGGTATTTGATCACCCAGACATGGTTCACTGCAGAGGAATCCCATGGACGACAACAAGCACGTATGTCTAGGCCTGTTCACCTAACTGCCCACATGTTTCCTGCAATCCACAAGAAATGTGAGAGGTTTGTTGTCTCTTTTAGGAATCTGGTATGTAGAGCGTTTAGTAGTATGGAAGTCTCTTCTACATGGACTCCCAATGGAACTATTCTGCTTGTTGATGCCTTCATCATGGAGGCTCCCTCTTCACTGGGGGAGATAATGCATGGGAAGGAGTCAGAATTTTTTTCAGGAGCATTAAGTTGGGGAACCGTCTTCAAAAATCTTGGGGCTTTTTTTCAGGTCTATATTCCTGATATTTCCACATATATTCAAGTAGGTGGTGATAGTAAGTGGTGGTAGTAGGTATCAATACCTTTATACGGCTATTTTCACAAGTGAAACATGCTGGTAGAGCAGGAAGTTCTATTTTCTGAGAATATGGTGCATCATACCGACAGTCTTTCACAGAACCAATGAAAAGAAGCATGGTGAGAACGGTGCTATTTGTGAGTAACACAGAGGAAAGTAATAAGCCACAGATGGGGTCTTACTTTGTGGCTTATCGACGGCGTTTAACACTGCTTTATGCTCTAAGAATTACTAGACACGTGAAGGGTTAAGTATTATATTTCAGCAACCATGTTACAGGTAAAGATTAAAATACATAAAGGGTGCTGTTTTCATTTCGGTACTTTTCTATTGTAAAATATAAAAGTAAACCTTTGGCTGACAAAGTTATCTTTGACGAAAAAGTTTTTGTTTTCAGTACAAAAGTCTTTTACCTGACTTTGACTAAAATAAATTACCTTTCCAAACTATCAATTTTAAATCAAGCAGCAAAGAATAGTTATTGGTCATTTGTAAACACATGGGAAGAGCATATAGTTAAGTGCATCAGCTGACAAATAGTGATTAACTCAATGCTGACAATTAGTAATTAGCAAAGAGAAAAATTAGGGTGCAACTGGTACCCATGGTGAGGGCTATTATCAAGTCTTATCTCGCCAGGTGATAGCTGATCACAGATGGACTTTACTTTGTAGTTATTATGTGTACACATTTCTCAGTCAGATCTTGCTGTCTTGCCTGACGTGGAAAATCAGGTTTTGTAAGTCAGTCAAAAGTTAAGATGGAAAAAGTCGACCTTTGACTGACAAAGTTGAATTTTACCCCAGAAAACTAACTTTTTCGGTCTAAAATAAGTTTTCCTTGACTTATGGTGCCCGAAGGAAATCTTGCCTGCTTAACATTCAATCCCTAAGGATTCTCTAAGCAAAGTACTATACTTACTCTCAACTGCTGTCCGAATATATGGTTCAAGTGCAATATTACTGCTGATCGTTCCGCTTTCTATGTCAGTGCAGATTTGGCCCCAGTTTTGTTCAATCACCCTCCAGAAGGCCCAGACTAGTGTGGACATGAAGCCATTGAGGTACCCCAGCTCCCGCTCTGCCAACAACACCACTGCTTCCACATACAATGCAGTCTGTTCATCTTCAATGTTATATACCTCTTTGGGGATGAGCATGAAAGGCATGTGCTTGTTCATAAAGTGACTGATGGGCCCCATGGTCAGGCCTGATTGGGATTGGCTCGTGGAGGGCTTGTATCCCAGCTTTGCCTGTCTTAGAAGTTGCCAACCACCTGATGCCCGCCTTGTAACCTCCAACATCACAGTATACAAGCAAGTGGATCGTTTCTTGATGTTGGTACAGACTGGAATGATTTTGTTGCGGCCAGTACTTCCAGATGTTACAGCCAAGTAGACAACTTTATCATGCGTTAATAACCCATTTAGATCTTCTCTATTTGTCTTTATTCGCTCGATGTATTGACTATAGTCATCGTATGTTGTCAGTGGAACTTGCCTTCGGAAGTCCTCTCTTGAATTAATATTCTTGAAGTCATATTTACGACCGAACTCTGTGTTAGCGTTGGGCCGAATGAAGTCATTTATTAGGATCGTCTCTTGAGTTCTGGCTAGATCTTTGGTTCCAGCTTCGAAGATTCGTCGGTAATACCCACCCAATAGAGTGACAACTCGCATGAACAGGTATTGTGTCACTAGGGACTTGAGGCTGTGGCTCTCTGCAGGAGACATCAGGAACATATCCACAGCAGCTGCACACAGCAGTGTACATACCACTGCTAAAACTCCTGTAAGAAAATAAGAGAAAACATTGAGTATGCTTAATAACAATGCTGGGGGTAATGCAAACTACACAGTGCAGGCCTGTATGAAATTTTTACAACGAGAGGGAACCATTTTAAGGATTTCAGGATATGTTGAAAGAATTCAGCATAGCTGAAGTAGCTATGCTGAGTCTATATATTGGGTTAATATTAGAGCGAAAAAAAGGTCCTTAAAGTTTTCAATGTTGGTAATGGAACACTTAATTGTTTATGCTCCCAATATTCCAAATTATTCAACGCCACATGACTGTGGCCATAAAGGGAATTAAACTTGACTGTGCTACACCAATGTATTAGTGGCTGTAAAATCAATCAAACCAATCTTCAGATAAATGCCTTATCCCCCGTAGAGAAAAAAAAATATATAAAAAGGATGAAGCCCATGGAGGGAATGCAGTGAATGCGGCCATTTACCGACGCAAAAGCAGAGCATAGCAACTAAGACATGCAACAGGATCACCAAAAAAAGATGAAACTCCTGTATACATGTGTAATACTAAATACAACAGTGAGACCCCCTAACATTTTACATAGGGCTTGTCATAAGGGAGTATTCATTACACGTAGGAACCACCAATACGCAGCTGGAATAAATCACCGAAATTCACATTGGTCTTGGTCACTGATAACAGGGATGACAATGAAAATTTTTTTTTCCTCTCTGTTTTCAAGAAATATGGGTACAACCATTATTTCTATTTACCCATTCACACAAACATTTAACCCCTACAATATATGTATGTATATAAGAACCAGTCTTTCAAAAACAGTTTACCATATTCATTCTAATTAGCGCACATGCTCTAATCAGCACACACCCCTCCATTTTGGGTCCCATCCTGGTGTAAAATCAGTCAAATAAAGTGTTAAAAGCAAGATTTTTAAGGTAAAATAAAACGATTTTAGGCTTTTTGGTGTGCGCTTATTAGAAATAATCTTTTAATTACGTTTTGAGCACATGTGCGCTTATTAGAATGAATCCGGTAGTTCCCTTTGAGACCCAAAATCTCATTAAACACTGCCAATACAGTATGACTCTGGGATCCACATAATGCTTGGGTTTAAATCCATGAATTTACAATAATCATAAATGATTGAGAATGCAAATTAGATGTGTAATGAAATGTACAGCCTTTGCACTTTATTTTGATTTTAAAAATTATTCTGAGACTTTCTTTTGGACTACTGGGAGCCTATTTGACCATTTAGGTGGCTCTTTGACCACCTGAGGCCAGCTATGATAATGGCATGACTTCACCATAATTATGAGTAATTACAAATGCAAATTGAATGTATAATGATGTACAGATCCCATGCCCTCTATTCTGACATCTAAAACAATATCTTTTGAACATTTTTGAGGGTATTTTGGTGGTTATTTAACCAATATGTGGCTCTTTGACCACTTGGGGCGGCTCTTTGACCAGCTGAGATAATGCCATGACTTTACTATAATCATGAATAATTACAAATACAAATTAGATGCATAATGATGTATATAGCCTATGAACTATACCCTGACCATTTGAAAATATTTTGAAACACTTTCAAGACTATTGGGGGCTTTTTTTGGCCATTTGGGTGGCTCTTTGACCACTTAGGGTGGTTCTTTGACCACCACCTGTGGCATGAATGTAAACCAATATAACTATAACAATATTTGAAAATTTACCCAGGGTATCGTACATCTTTGCAAACAATAGGCTTTAAGCAAAATGTGAAAAATGCTTAAACCCACATAAGTGACCCCAGGTACATACACAAAAACTGCAAAGTTTATAAAAGGCAAAGTCCCAGAAAAAGGGCAAAAAATATAATTAGGAGACCCATCAATTTTTTATAAGTCAATAAAATACAAATGTTTTTAAATAATATTATAGAACTTACCATAACCTTTTCTACGGTGTAAAATAGTAAACCCTTTGTTGAAGGAAAATTGGCCAAAAAAATATAATCAGTAGGCCTCCTAGGTGGCCAAAGAGCCACCTATAAACCACACATGGCAAAAAGACTCCATTGTTAATAATATTTAATCATATATTTAAGAAAAAAGAAATGTGTAACAAGATCCATCTATACATATATTTTCCATGTGCCAAAGGATTACACTGAACTCCTAAATATCATTTTTCACTATCTCATATCAGACCTGCATCAATCTGGTGAGAGTGACCCACAAGATGCCTAAAATATGGCATTTCGTTCTGTGTATTTATATGTGTAATGCACATGTATACAGGCACATACTTTCCAGCTTATATTATGTCATCTTCTTGCAATAATTAGCATGAATAAATTACAATGAGGCTGGTCCAAGTACTTTATTTTGGTTATATTAATTGTTTTTATTACTTCAGTTGACTTCCTGTATTAAATACATCTTCATCCAAGATCACAGATACCATAATAATATTTATCATCTATAGTGTGGATGAATTATATAATCTCTAGAGTTCGCTATAATATATTGATTGCTGTCTTAAATCTAATAAGGGACATCATGGCCTTTTGTGCAAGTATCAAGTAAGGGTGAACCCCAGCATACTGCCCTTGAAACAAATTCACGTGAATTCACCAGTAAAATCACGTGTTGAACTGGTGTCGTTCCCGTGAATTCCCGTGAATTTTACACGTGAATTCACGGGATTCTGTGAGCAGAAATTCACGTGATATCACGGGATCACGTGAAATGACAGTAAATTCACGTGATATCACGGGAATATTGAAAATACTTTTGCAAATAACCCCCACTTCTAACCTCAATTTAAGATTTGAAATCGATAGTTTGTATTCCTATGATGAGACTTTCCTCATTGTATTTGTCTTTGATGTAGATCTAGCCTTGAAACGCCATCATTTCGATTGATAGATTCTGAGCAATATAGAGATTCACACAAAACTAGACACATTGACTTATATTTTGATTTAAGCCTTTATTTGGGTAATAAATACATCTAGAATGGGGGCAATAAATGGGGAAGGTGAATGGCGCCCATAGGCTAAAAGTAGCTAAATTTTCGCCAGAATTTTCTAATTACTTTCTCTTTCTAATAGTACAAAGAAAGCAGTCTTATAAACTAGCATAGGGTCCAATGCTAGTTTATGAGATATTTATCTATGAATCTATCATAGGGTTATACAGTGTTTTGCCATAATTTGCATGGAATCTGGCTGTACCCAGAAAATATATTACCATCATGTGGTCCCATGCACTTTTGAATTGTTTTTCCACATTGAAAATCTCCTGAAAATAATAGAATTACATCATGCTGGCTAAATACTGCTCATAAACCCCCACACAGCCAGCTGGCTTTGTGGCCTAACTAGTTAGTGTGCCTGTTGTAGACACAGAAGATTGAGAGTTCACCTCAGCTTCATGGGCCTGCTATGATTTTGTATAGTCGTTCACTAGCCATAGAGAAGTACACATGTGCAGAAACCTGCACAGAGAACATGATTGGCATTAGAGCCATCTACCTTAAAAAAGCCAGCATCAGCATATTGAATAGAGTAAGCTCCACCGCAATGAAAATATTCAGGTTTTTCATCACACATATAGTCTCGAACAGGTAAACAGGATTGGTGCCTAGCCCGTGCTAGATTTATTTCCTAATTTTGCCACAAGGGAGCACAAAGGAGCAAAAGAAAATCAAGGAACCCATTTGTTAGAAAGTTCCATGGTTTACTATGGTGAAGGCAGAAAGAACATACCATTCTTACACCAGAAGTTATAATGAAATAAATGGATGTATTTCAAGGCCAAATAGAGCTAGAACATATTGAGATTGGGGATATGGTTATAAATACTCATGGGTTCATATCTAGCAAGCTATTTCTCTCAAACTATCAGGAGTATTTTCTTATGCAATATAACACTGAAAGGTGTGATCTCAATTTGATAATTGATTTTTAACATGGAAAACCATTTACCCTTACATCTACACTGCTATTACTACCATACATTCTTACATAGAGGATTTGAAGTTCTAGTCTTGGCCACCAGGGGGCAGGAACATAGCATAAAATGCCTTTGTAATATAATACTGTAATACACCATGTATATGGCATGTCTTATATGCAAGAATTGCCCTTTGGTGCATCTTCTAGATGCAGCAAAACTGGGAGTACATTTTCTCTCTGGGAGTAAATTTTCCCCCAAAGTCTCTGCAATATTCCCCCATCCACATTCAGTGGTAAAGGTGGGTGAAGGAAGCACTGGGATGGCTATCGGTTCTTGAATTTTGAAGATCCATTGATTAGAATAAAATATACAACATTTACATATCCTTTTATCATATTAGAAAGGTCTGGGTGTGCCTTAAATGTGGGGTGCACCTTATAGACAGGGTATTGTAACTACATTTTCTTTTGTTTAGAATTCAAGACTGCATGTCTGAATCTTTTTATTCAAATCTACCAAAAAAGGCATGATGAATCCAGGAATCAACAATGCAAGCCTCTCAAAGTTTGGTTTCCCTAAATAGCCATACTTAATGTATCTTATTTCTGACAGAACATCTATGACAGCAATAAAAATATCATATGGGTGGCACCACTGTGCTGTTTTTCAGCCAGCCCTCTTCTCTGGAGTACCTCTCTTAATATGTGCTATCTAGCAGATTTCATCAAGCTCCTGTGTTGCAATTGACTACCTGCATAAAGAAAACAAAAGTACATGCCCGTGAGTTAAAGTGAATGTGTGGGTAGTAGTTATTTCAAGTGGAACATGAATCAGGGGCAAAGGAAAAGGGGCACCAGCCTCAATTATAAAGGAAGTTTATCTGGGCCCCTCAAAATTTGCAAAGTATTCAAAATAAATTTAAATTAAACAAAGATTACTTTTCTACACGAATTCAAATGACCAATGCATGAGACCACTGATAAAAATTCCACTTATCTTAAAACAAGTCATCTAAATAATATTTTTGGGAAAGTTTTAGTTTAAATCAGTTTTATTATGGAATGATAACAAATTAATCTACTACATGAATATCAATTTGTAAATTGGGTAGAATGACTTCTATATAATAAACCTCATTAGTGTATTACAAATTATTGGATAAAAGATTGTTTTTGTGTGTCTTTGATACTAACAGTGAATGACAGCATTTGCTTTTCATATTGATTTTCATCCATATGTCGTTGCCTCAGTGCAACAAGGTTGTATCTGCATATTTCAAGTTTTGCAGGAGAGGGAAAAGAGGGGTTGCAATCTGTCTATATTTCAGACAAACACATTCTATGATAGTATAGCTTAATAACAGGGTTAGTAAAAACCGTTTGGATGATGAAAAAATGTTGACAAACATCAAAAAACGTTTTATGGTAGCCAAATTAAAAAAAAAGAAAATCGAAATGTTCCCAAAATATTTGTAAAGATGTGTAGAGGCAAGGAGAAAGGGTGCTCCATGCTAGAAGTCAGCTTTAAAATTCAGATCACTAGCTTTACAGTGATATATTGCTTGAGAAGATACTCCCGTTAGTTTTGGAGGAATGGCTTGCTAAATATGGGTAGGTATGACCATTTTGTGAATGTCAATAAGCCATAAGTCCCATTGGTCATGAGATACATCTGTAATTAGCATAATTTATGCTAATTAGCTAAATAAGCATAAATTTTCATTCTTTTGCCCATAACTTTCGATGTAGAAATGGTATTTTCATTCTGTTTACACCATAGTGGACCTTATGAAATGTTCCTTCAAATGGGATCATCGATTTTCTTATTTATAATGAAAATAATGTTTCCATGGCAACAGAAACCAACAAAAATGCCTATTTTGGCCCAAAAACATTCTTTTTAATGCCAAATATGGACCCTTTCCCCCAAAAATAGAATGTTTTATAAAAAAATCATTGGATTGTCCATAAAAAAGTAGCCTATAGCAGTTTTAGGCATATTTTTCATATTCTAGCCCATAGTAGTGCCCCCTGGTGGGTAAAACAGGTACTAAATCCTGCAGGAACCCTCATTTCTGCTTGCTGGCTCACAGATGTTCTTACATTCCCTGGCATAAAATAGAACCCAAGATCTCTTGATATAGAGTCAAATGTGTTACCACTTGGACTATATGTTGATACTTCATTCATTACAAAGATATGCTTATAATCTAAGTGCTCAGGAAGTTATGAAAAAATCTGTCAACTTTTGGATATGAATATGGGGAATAATGTGACAAATTACTGCATAATCCTATATGATATTAAAGGTTCGGTATCTCAAAAATATGAATGGGCCCCCCACTGGCAGTAAGCTACAAGCCTATCCATTCCTCCAGCACTAGCTGACCCCTCCTTCTGCCCATAGTCCAAGGGAAATGAATCTGTTTACATGTGTTAAGTATGGACTATAGGTTGCAGTTATTATATGTACAAGTGACAAGTAATCAGGGATGGACTATAGTTTGGCATCATATAAATTTTGATGGCCGTGCATCAAATGCATCAACTCACCAACCTGAACCACTACATCCCAACTCACCAACCATTACATCCCTTGAAGGACCACTAATGCATTATTGCATCATGCCCATCGGTCATCATGATGCTACATTCATGCATCATGACGACCATATGAGTTGATACACACACTGCAAAAGGGTCGGCATAATGCTCCAATTAAGTGTTGGAGAGCATGCAGACTCTAATCCCACCTTACCGACCACTAAAATATAGAACCAGCCTGTACATAGCAGTGTGCGATGCCTACCCCGGTACTGCTGACTGTCCAGGATCACCTTGTGCTAAAACTCTAACCCACATTAACAATTACTAAAATAAACATGTATACATATAAACCCAGCCTGTAAAATAGCAGTGTGTGACACCTACCAATGACTATCCAGGATCGCCTTGTGTTAAATAACTAAAACCCAAAACCACCAATCACTCTGTATGTACCTGAAGTGACCTGGGATGTGTAAAAATAGACACCAGTAAACAGAACAACGGCTGTGTAGGTATTACCAGTCTGCAACATGTGTATTTGTAGCAGTAACTGCTCCAAATATAACAATACTATGTGACTGGGCTCCTAATATGGGAATGACTTGCTTGTTTTCCATTCTAAGACTCCAATTAACCAATGCCATGTCACTTTGTACTCCTAATATGCACTTCATACATTGGTGCATCATGATGTCCAATGGACATGATGCATTAATGCATCAGAGGCCCTTGAAGGGTTAAGAGGTGTGTGCGGCCCTACTGTGGAGGAGGGGGTATGAGAGCTGTCAAAGTCGTGACCATTAGGGTGTGTTACAGTTAGGCCTCTGTGATGTCACAGGGTGGTTAGCTGCAGGCAGACATTGGCAACACATGGTTAGGTGACTACACCATGAGTAGAAGCTCCTCAATATATTAGAATATATTAGATAGGATATTGTTAGATGACTATATGGAATGCTCCTATGATTGGTATGTAAATTACATGATTTAACATGTACAACAAGAGATTAAGATCTAATTGCAATGTGTGTATAGTTTTCAGGTAAGTGCATCCTAGTCATCTTACCTAAAGGTCAACTTAATGCATTGGTTTGTTTGCCCAAAAAGACCCATATATATTAACAATCAGTAACTGTAACACATCCTATGAAGGGCCAAGTGGGGGGAGGGCAGGTCCTCTGTGTGTGTCTCAGTGCTATGGTCACATGACCAGTTCTGAAGGCCAGGTGTACGAGTCAAGCTGACCTGTTCACAGTTTGTTAGATGTGCTTGATACTACAGATAGCATTATTACATAGCTGTAATGGTTAAAGGCTATGGGCCACAAAAACCAAAAAGAAATCTAGGACTTTGCCAAGCATGTTGTAGAAATTCATTGTTTCTCCATACTATCAACCATTCAGTGATCATGGTCACTGAATAGCAATTATTCTTTGCTGGGTTTTCACTGCTTGGGATATAAGAAAAAATCATTGGCAAATATGTGCATACATGTCAAATAACAATTTTAGAGAACCTTTGAAAATTTTGAAAAAATCATATGGTGTAGAATGTGTTGTCCTCTTGAACCACTTAGTAGGATGTTGCCTCCAGGTCTTCATTGGTCCAACTTCATGCACCTATAAAGACAAATGGTATATCCATTACTCACTAGGTTATGCCAAACCAAACAGAAGGAGGTAGGTGTGGACATAGAGGGAGGTGGGTGTGAACATAGAGGGAGGTGGGTGTGAACATAGAGGGACATGAGAGTGGACACAGAGGGAGGTGGGTGTGGACACAGAGAGCTTTGGGTGTGGACATAGTGGGGATGGGTAGGAAGATAGAGGGAGGGCAGGTGTGGACACAGAGGGAGATGGGTGTGGATACAGAGGGAGGTGGGTGTAGACACAGAGGAAAATGGGTGTGGACATAGAGGGAGGTGGGTGTGGACACAGAAGGAGGTGGGTACAGTGGCCCACAAGGGTCAAATTGAAGTTGGAGCAAAGAGTTAACTTTCACAAAAAAAAGTTAAAGTCCAAAAGCAAAATCAATGTTCAAAGTCAATTTCATTTCATTGCTGTCAAGCTGTCAAGGTGTCAACTCATGAATGCAAACCCACTTGTGACAGGTATCTTTTGGCTTTGCATGGTACACTCTATGTCTTTCTATATGTCTATACCAGCAACTACTGGGTAGCTATTGGTTCCCTCACACAATAACTGATGGTTCCATACCAAGTAGCTGCTGGTTCCAGCATTCCATAACTGGTGGTTCCCACCCACTGTAACTGGTGTTTCCACACCAATCAGCTACTGATACTGGATCCCATACCAAGTAGCTGCTGGTTCCCACACCCAGCACTTGGTAGTCCCATACACATTAGTTGCTGTTTCCTGTACCCATTACATGCTGGTTCCCACATACAGTAGCTACTGCTTCCCACATCAGGTAGCTGCTGGTTCCCATATAAACTGGTTCCTAACCCAAGTAGTTGCTGGATCCCACACCCTTGCTGGTTCTTGTACCCAATACCTGCTGGCTTTCACATAGAGTAACTGGTAGTGGTTCCCACATCCATTAGGTGCTGGTTCCTGCACTCACTACCTGCTGGTTGCCAAATAGAGTGCCTGCTGGTTCCCACATCAGGTAGCTGCTAGTTCTGAAAACAGTAGCTGTTGGTTCCCATACAGTAGCTACTTGTTCCCATATCCAGTAGCTGCTGGTTCCGATATAGAGTAGCTACCGGTTCCCATACCTAGTAGCAAAAGAGTGATCTGGATAAATTCTGGATGAAAAAGGTCATATAAGTCAAAAATGGGCAAATTGGGAAAGTTGTGTGAAACTAGGTCATAAGCAGTCAAGATAGTTAAAGTTTGTCGAAATAGGTCAAATTGGTTCCAAGTAGGTAAAATTGAATGAAATTAGGTCAGACTAGGATAAATTATGTCAAATTGGTTGAAAATGGGTCAATCAGGTCAAATTCTATCAAATTAGGTCAACAGTGGTAAGAATAGATCACATTGGTCAAAATTAGGTCCAGTAGGTCAAGTCAAATATGGCAAAAATAAGTCAATTTGGTTAAAGGTGGGTCAAGGAGGTTAAATCAAGTCAAATATGGTAAAAGTAGGTCAAATTGGTCAAAGGTAGGTCAGTAGGTCAAATCAGGCTAAGATAGGTCAAATTAGGTCAAATAATGGTGAAAATAGGTAAAATTGTTCAAAAGAAGGTCAATTAGGTAAGGATAGTTCAAATTAGGTCAAATATCTTAAAATAGGTCAAATCAATCAAAAGTAGCATGATTAGGTCAAAGTAGGTTAGAATGGGTCATACTAGGTCAAATATAGTCAAAGTAGGTCAGATTGGTCAAAAATAGTCATAGTTGACCTTATTTTGACAAATTTCGACATAATTTGACCTAAATGACCTACTTTTACCTATTTCCAGCATATTTGACCTTACTTCACCTATCATACCCTGCATTTTGACAAAATTGACCTACTTTTGACCAATTTGATCTATTTCAACCATATTTGATCTATCCTGACCTTATTGGACCTAATTGACCTACTTTTGATCAATATAACCTGTTTTCACTATATATGACCTTAATTGACCCATCCTGACCTAATTGACCTACTTTTGACTGGTTTTCACCATATTTGACCTAATTTGACCTATCCTACCCTTATTGACCTACTTTTTACCAATTAGACCTATTTTCACCCTATTTGACTTAATTTGAACTATCCTGACATTATTTATCTTTTTTTGACCAATTTGACCTAATTTCACCATATTTACTCTAATTTGTCCTATCCTACCCTATTTGACCTGCTTTTCACCAATTTGACATATTTTTCCAGCATATTTGACCTAATTTGACCTATCCTACCCTTATCGACCTACTTTTTATCAATTAGACCTAATTTCACCCTATTTGACTTAATTTCAATTATCCTGACATTATTTATCTACTTTTGACCAATTTGACCTAATTTCGCCATATTTACTCTAATTTGTCCTATCCTACCTATTTGACCTGTTTTTTTTACCAATTTGACATATTTTTCCAGCATATTTGACCTAATTTGACCTATCCTACCCTTATCGACCTACTTTTTATCAATTAGACCTAATTTCACCCTATTTGACTTAATTTCACCTATCCTGACCTTATTGACCTACTTTTGACCAATTTGACCTATTTTCACCATATTTACTCTAATTTGTCCTATCCTACCCTAATTGACCTGCTTTTGACCAATTTGGCCTATTTTCACCATATTTGACATAATTTGACCTATGGTACCCGAATAGACATACTTTTGACCAATATGACCTATTTTCAACATATTTGACCTAATTTGACCTATCATGACCCAATTGACTTATTTTGACAGCTACTCTTTTAAGAACTCGCAATTACCTGATGTAGGAACCAGCAGGCACTCTATTTGGGAACCAGCAGGAAGTGGGTGCAGGAACCAGCACCTAATGGATGTGGGAACCACTACCAGCTACTCTATGTGGAAGCCAGCAGGTACTGGGTGCAAGAACCAGCAAGGGTGTGGGATCCAGCAGCTACTTGGGTTAGGAACCATTTTATATGGGAACCAGCAGCTACTGGATGTGGGAACCAGCATGTACTGGGTACAGGAAACAGCAACTAATGTGCATGGGAACCACCAAGTGCTGGGTGTGGGAACCGGCAGCTAATTGGTATGGGATCCAGTGCCAGTAGCGGATAGGTGTGGAACCGCAGTTACAGTGGGTGGGAACCACCAGTTACAGGATGCTGGAACCACCAACTACTTGGTGTGGAACCATCAGTTATTGTGTGAGGGAACCGATAGCTACCCAGTAGTTGCTGGTATAAACTTTGTTCATATAGAAAGACATAGAGTGCACCATGCAATGCTAAAAGATACCTGTCACAAGTTGGTTTTCATGAGTTGACACCTTGACAGTTTGACAGCAATGAAATGAAATTGACTTTGAACATTAATATTGGTTTCGGACTCTAACTTTTTTTGTGAAAGTCAACTCTTTACTTCAACTTCAATTTGACCCTTGTGGGCCACTGTAGAGAGGGGGGTGTGGACACAGAGGGAGGTGGGTGTGGACACAGAGGGAGGTGGGTGTGTATATAGAGGGAGGTGTGTGTGCACTTAGAGGGGATGTGGACATAGAGAGGATGTGGATGTGTGAGGGGGTGCATGTGGACATGAGGCATGTAAGTGTATGTGGATAAAAGGGAATGTATGTACATAGATGGATGTGAGTGTGGACACATATATACAGACATGTAAATATACTGGGACAGAAGGGACCATGAGTGTTGCAATCTACAACAACCCTGCATACAAGTAAAGTCACCTTCTGCTAGGTGCTTGTGTGAGTTACCCAAATTAGGCTGGCTGGGAATGGGTACACTGTATAAGAGGTAAGGTAATCAGTACACAAGGTGGGCCCACTATGACCTGGATTGGGAAAGGGTCTGACTGCCTCTCACACTTAGTTGTATAGTAGTAGTATGCAGCTGCAATAAGGAGGGCTATTTCTGAACACAGCCAGTGGCCACACAATTACATGTATAGGTTTGCAATCATGCCTTCAGATGTACAATATCACATATTATTGCAAATAAAGATCCAGTCAAGTACTTAGGATTTCTTTTATGGATCATTGCAAATGCTGGTAAAGTGCTTGAATTAGCATTCATGAATATTGCATACAACAAGGTACAATGCCATTGGTAATATTGAGATACTAGTGCCATTTTCTATTTAGGATTGTAAGTGCCCTTATGAATAGAGCAGCAAGAAAATGGTGACCTTTGCATGTCATAATGAATAGAAAATGGTGAAAAATGGCAAATTTATGCTTACCCACTGTTACCCTCAGTTTTTGGAGACAGGTCTTGTGTGTAGGTGAGCCAGGTGGAAATGACAGCTGAGGTGGGGCAGTGTAGCCCAAACTGGTTGGTCCTGTTGGTGTTTGGGAGTGCTCAGTAGGTATCAGCAGGGGGTGAGGGGGCACAGGGGTGGTTCTATTTCCATCTGATATGTCACATTCATTTTTCAAATCATACTCAAATATGTTCTCGACGGACACATGCCATAACATGGTATTTATGTGTTAATAGTCCATTAAATATCACATAGTTATAGTCCATTAAATATCACATAGTTCATAGTGAGTCTACACATGAGGTGTGATGGACCTAGGCATAAACCTGTTACAGTGTATTTTCAATGGATGGAACTATGGCATGCATCCCATATGAAGGAAGTCTGGTGTAAATTTGAGATTTCCCCAAATATTTTCCCCCAAAAATGACACAAAAGAGAGTCAGAAAAGTTTTCCATGTGAGTATCTTGATGCTCATTTTTGAGAAGATTAATTCTTGACACTCAGCAATGATTGCTGGTCTCATATAAGTACCAGTGGTGAGTGGGGGTGGGGAGGTGTTAAAATAACTCTTCAGCACTAAAATTTCATAAGTACCTGTCTTGGATATAGACCAGGGGTAAAGACCAAACCAAATGTCTGGGTATTTATTTAGTACAGTGAATAAGGCACAGTGAGATTTTGGGCGCTTTTACACGGTTAAGTAGACAGCACAGACAGTGTTAAATGATGCCAGTATATTTTTCATGGGAGGCTGAGTTTAGATATGCTTTTACATTCACCCATTTATGCCCCAGAAATCCCCCTCCCCATCTGACTAAAATGACCTGTTCTCTAAGTGTGTACCACAGGTGGTTTGCCTGCACCCTACAACCTTGACAGTCTAAATTTAGCTGACTCTTTACTTAGTGCCCGTAAACAACTTAGCATGCCCTATAATCATTGAGTGCCTATTTGCCAGGCCTCTAAATGCTACCTAACTCTTAAAGGTCTGCTGATGCAGTAGTGTAATGTGCCCATTGGCTGGCATGTTTTACCGATGAAGACTTGGGGAGTTTGCTTGCCAGCACTTCATTGGGGCATCATGTTGATCTTCCCAAAGCGTAAGCATGACGCTTGAATGTAGCCCTGGCTGCATTAATGCATCATGACAACCAAAATGCATTAATGCATTAGGGTTAGCCCTTAAAGTGTTTAACTCTGTTCAAGACATGTCTAGCAAACATGCACATTTAGTGAGATATCAATAAGGGTCATAATTATTAGAACGGGAGAGTGAGTGAGTAATAAATGTTTAACGCCATTTCGACAACTGAGGTCATATTCATGGCGAGAACTACATTACACATCTTCACAGATGAATGTGTCAGTGCCCATGCATATGTGCACCACACACATATTAGAATGGGACACATAATATTATGATTCAATCAACTTTATGTATCAATTTTGTCAGTAGCTTAAGTCAATCAATTTTCCTTTTTTTTGGGGGGGGCAAGGCTCTCCCTCTTTTTTTTCTGCCTCGCTCTCTTTCTATTTTGCTCTCTTTCTCTCTCTTCCCTCCCTCTATTGCCTTCCTCTCTTTCTCCCGTTTCCCTCTCCCTTTCTCTCTCTCTCTCCTTTCCCTCTCCCTCTCTCTCTCACTCTCTCTCTTTCTCTCTTTATATCTATCTCTCTTGCTCTCTCTGTGCCTCTCTTGCCCTCTCATTTCTTTCCATCTCACTCCCTCTCTCTGTTCTTTGGACCAAACCAGGATTCCATGCTCACACAGAGGCCCCTGGTGGACTGTGGCATCTTCACTTTATGCTGAAGAATCAGACTTATGTGTATAAATCTCACTAGAGGGCCCTGTTAAAAACTGGGGAATATCAGGGTAATTCACGGGATTGTAGGTACTATTCCCAGGATCTTCCCGAGAATATGTGCTCACAGATTCACCAGTCGTTCACGGGTTTTTCCCGTGTCTTGTTTCGAGGGTGGCTATCTGCTGCTGGGGCAGAGGAAACTACAGGACCAAGTTATATTGCTAGCTGGGGTGCTTTTGCCGGATCGGCAGATTTGATTCCACCCCCCCCCCACCACTACGATGAAAATGATCGTGCCCCCCACTAAGAACTGAATTTGCAAAATGACAACCCCCCCCAAAAAAAAAAACAGATACGTATGTGGAATGACGCATTGTGCTGAGTATTTGGATTGCCTAAAATTAGTTTTGACCCCCCTAGTGTGAAGGTTTACTGTGTTTTGGCCATCCACTAAGAGGCTCTATGGATGGTTCCCTATTCCACTTACCTTATTTGCGTCTTATATACGGCGTATGACAGTAGGGTGTGTGGATGGGGGGTCCCCCATGTCACATGTCGATTTAAAAAAAATGGCCATGTCCACATGTCAATTTTAAGAAATTGTCATGTCCACATGTCAATTTTAAGAAATTGTCATGTCACCATGTCGATTTTAAGAAATTGTTCATGTCACCATGTCAATTTTAACCCTTACGTGCCCAGATTAGCAAAAGTGCGCTCTTAAGCATGTATACCCTCGAAACAAGACACGGGAAAATCCCGTGAACGACTGGTGAATCTGTGAGCACATATTCTCGGGAAGATCCTGGGAATAGTACCTACAATCCCGTGAATTACCCTGATATTCCCCAGTTTTTAACAGGGCCCTCTAGTGAGATTTATACACATAAGTCTGATTCTTCAGCATAAAGTGAAGATGCCAGAGTCCACCAGGGGCCTCTGTGTGAGCATGGAATCCTGGTTTGGTCCAAAGAACAGAGGGAGGGAGTGAGATGGAAAGAAATGAGAGGGCAAGAGAGGCACACAGAGAGCAAGAGAGATAGATATAAAGAGAGAAAGAGAGAGGGAGAGAGAGAGGGAGAGGGAAAGGAGAGAGAGAGAGAAAGGGAGAGGGAAACGGGAGAAAGAGAGGAAGGCAATAGAGGGAGGGAAGAGAGAGAAAGAGAGCAAAATAGAAAGAGAGCGAGGCAGAAAAAAAAGAGGGAGAGCCTTGCCCCCCCCAAAAAAAAGGCAAATTGATTGACTTAAGCTACTGACAAAATTGATACATAAAGTTGATTGAATCATAATATTATGTGTCCCATTCTAATATGTGTGTGGTGCACATATGCATGGGCACTGACACATTCATCTGTGAAGATGTGTAATGTAGTTCTCGCCATGAATATGACCTCAGTTGTCGAAATGGCGTTAAACATTTATTACTCACTCACTCTCCCGTTCTAATAATTATGACCCTTATTGATATCTCACTAAATGTGCATGTTTGCTAGACATGTCTTGAACAGAGTTAAACCCTTTAAGGGCTAACCCTAATGCATTAATGCATTTTGGTTGTCATGATGCATTAATGCAGCCAGGGCTACATTCAAGCATCATGCTTACGCTTTGGGAAGATCAGCATGATGCCCCAATTAAGTGCTGGCAAGCAGACTCCCCAAGTCTTCATCGGTAAAACATGCCAGCCAATGGGCACGTTACACTACTGCATCAGCAGACCTTAAAGAGTTAGGTAGCATTTAGAGGCCTGGCAAATAGGCACTGAATGATTATAGGGCATGCTAAGTTGTTTACGGGAACCAAGTAAAGAGTCAGCTAAATTTAGACTGTCAAGGTTGTAGGGTGCAGGCAAACCACCTGTGGTACACACTTACAGAACAGGTCATTTTAGTCAGATGGGGAGGGGGATTTCTGGGGCATAAATGGGTGAATGTAAAAGCATATCTAAACTCAGCCTCCCATGAAAAATATACTGGCATCATTTAACACTGTCTGTGCTGTCTACTTAACCATGTAAAAGCGCCCAAAATCTCACTGTGCCTTATTCACTGTACTAAATAAATACCCAGACATTTGGTTTGGTCTTTACCCCTGGTCCATATCCAAGACAGGTACTTATGAAATTTTAGAGCTGAAGAGTTGTTTTAACACCTCCCCACCCCCACTAACCACTGGTACTTATATGAGACCAGCAATCATTGCTGAGTGTCAAGAATTAATCTTCTCAAAAATGAGCATCAAGATACTCACATGGAAAACTTTTCTGACTCTATTTTGTGTCATTTTTGGGGGAAAATATTTGGGGAAATCTCAAATTTACACCAGACTTCCTTCATATGGGATGCATGCCATAGTTCCATCCATTGAAAATACACTGTAACAGGTTTATGCCTAGGTCCATCACACCTCATGTATAGACTCACTATGAACTATGTGATATTTAATGGACTATAACTATGTGATATTTAATGGACTATTAACACATAAATACCATGTTATGACATGTGTCCGTCGAGAACTTATTTGAGTATGATTTGAAAAATGAACGTGACATATCAGATGGAAATAGAACCACCCCTGTGTCCCCTCACCCCCTGCTGATACCTACTGAGCACTCCCAAACACCAACAGGACCAACCAGTTTGGGCTCCACTGCCCCACCTCAGCTGTCATTTCCACCTGGCTCACCTACACACAAGACCTGTCTCCAAAAACTGAGGGTAACAGTGGGTAAGCATAAATCTGCCATTTTTCACCATTTTCTATTCATTATGACATGCAAAGGTCACCATTTCCTTGCTGCTCTATTCATAAGGGCACTTACAATTCTAAATAGGAAATGGCACTAGTATCTCAATATTACCAATGCCATTGTACCTTGTTGTGTGCAATATTCATGAATGCTAATTCAAGCACTTTATCAGCATTTGCAATGATCCATAAAAGAAATCCTAAGTACTTGACTGGATCTTTATTTGCAATAATATGTGATATTGTACATCTGAAGGCATGATTGCAAACCTATACATGTAATTGTGTGGCCACTGGCTGTGTTCAGAAATAGCCCTCCTTATTGCAGCTGCATACTACTACTGTACAACTAAGTGTGAGAGGCAGTCAGACCCTTTCCCAATCCAGGTCATAGTGGGCCCACCTTGTGTACTGATTACCTTACCTCTTATACAGTGTACCCATTCCCAGCCAGCCTAATTTGGGTAACTCACACAAGCACCTAGCAGAAGGTGACTTTACTTGTATGCAGGGTTGTTGTAGATTGCAACACTCATGGTCAGATTCCCCTTCTGTCCCAGTATATTTACATGTCTGTATATGTGTCCACACTCACATCCATCTATGTACATACATTCCCTTTTATCCACATACACTCACATGCCTCATGTCCACATGCACCCCCTCACACATCCACATCCTCTCTATGTCCACATCCCCTCTAAGTGCACACACACCTCCCTCTATATACACACCCACCTCCCTCTGTGTCCACACCCACCTCCCTCTATGTCCACACCCCCCTCTCTCTGTGTCCACACTTAACTCCCTATATGTCCACACCCATATACCTCTGTGTCCACACACACCTACTACAGTGGCCCACAAGGGTCAAATTGAAGTTGAAGTAAAGAGTTGACTTTCACAAAAAAAAGTTAGAGTCCAAAACCAATATTAATGTTCAAAGTCAATTTCATTTCATTGCTGTCAAACTGTCAAGGTGTCAACTCATGAAAACCAACTTGTGACAGGTATCTTTTAGCATTGCATGGTGCACTCTATGTCTTTCTATATGAACAAAGTTTATACCAGCAACTACTGGGTAGCTATCGGTTCCCTCACACAATAACTGATGGTTCCACACCAAGTAGTTAGTGGTTCCAGCATCCTGTAACTGGTGGTTCCCACCCACTGTAACTGCGGTTCCACACCTATCCGCTACTGGCACTGGATCCCATACCAAGTAGCTGCTTGTTCCCACACCCAGCACTTGGTGGTTCCCATGCACATTAGTTGCTGTTTCCTGTACCCAGTACATGCTGGTTCCCACATCCAGTAGCTGCTGGTTCCCATATAAAATGGTTCCTAACCCAAGTAGCTGCTGGATCCCACACCCTTGCTGGTTCTTGCACCCAGTACCTGCTGGCTTCCACATAGAGTAGCTGGTAGTGGTTCCCACATCCATTAGGTGCTGGTTCCTGCACCCACTTCCTGCTGGTTCCCAAATAGAGTGCCTGCTGGTTCCTACATCAGGTAATTGCGAGTTCTTAAAAGAGTAGCTGTCAAAATAAGTCAATTGGGTCATGATAGGTCAAATTAGGTAAAATATGTTGAAAATAGGTCAAATTGGTCAAAAGTATGTCTATTCGGGAAGCATAGGTCAAATTATGTCAAATATGGTGAAAATAGGCCAAATTGGTCAAAAGCAGGTCAATTAGGGTAGGATAGGACAAATTAGAGTAAATATGGTGAAAATAGGTCAAATTAGTCAAAAGTATGTCTATTCCGGTAGCATAGGTCAAATTATGTCAAATATGGTGAAAATAGGCCAAATTGGTCAAAAGCAGGTCAATTAGGGTAGGATAGGACAAATTAGAGTAATTATGGTAAAAATAGGTCAAATTGGTCAAAAGTATGTCTATTCGGGTAGCATAGGGCAAATTAGGTCAAATATGCTGGAAAAATATGTCAAATTGGTAAAAAACAGGTCAAATAGGGTAGGATAGGACAAATTAGAGTAAATATGGCGAAATTAGGTCAAATTGGTCAAAAGTAGATAAATAATGTCAGGATAGTTGAAATTAAGTCAAATAGGGTGAAATTAGGTCTAATTGTGACATGCACTGGGAATAGGGACTTTAATACACCTTACACTAAGGGCCCTTTTCACAGATCCTGTCACAATTGATAAAAAGTAGGTCGATAAGGGTAGGATAGGTCAAATTAGGTCAAATATGCTGGAAAAATATGTCAAATTGGTAAAAAGCAGGTCAAATAGGGTAGGATAGGACAAATTAGAGTGAATATGGTGAAATTAGGTCAAATTGGTCAAAAAAAGATAAATAATGTCAGGATAGTTCAAATTAAGTCAAATAGGGTGAAAATAGGTCTAATTGGTAAAAAGTAGGTCAATAAGGGTAGGATAGGTCAAATTAGGTCAAATATGGTGAAAACCAGTCAAATTGGTCAGAAATAGGTCAATAAGGTCAAAGTAAATCAAATTAGGTCAAACATGGTGAAAATAGGTCGAATTGGTCAAAAGTAGGTCAATTAGGTCAGGATGGGTCAATTAAGGTCATATATAGTGAAAACAGGTCATATTGATCAAAAGTAGGTTAATTAGGTCCAATAAGGTCAGGATAGATCAAATATGGTTGAAATAGATCAAATTGGTCAAAAGTAGGTCAATTTTGTCAAAATGTAGGGTATGATAGGTGAAGTAAGGTCAAATATGCTGGAAATAGGTAAAAGTAGGCCATTTAGGTCAAATTACGTCGAAATTTGTCAAAATAAGGTCGACTATGACTATTTTTGACCAATCTGACCTACTTTGACTATATTTGACCTAATATGACCCATTCTAACCTACTTTGACCTAATCATGCTACTTTTGACTGATTTGACCTATTTTAAGATATTTGACCTAATTTGAACTATCCTTACCTAATTGACCTTCTTTTGAACAATTTTACCTATTTTCACCATTATTTGACCTAATTTGACCTATCTTAGCCTCATTTGACCTACTGACCTACCTTTGACCAATTTGACCTACTTTTACCATATTTGATCTGATTTAACCTCCTTGACCCACCTTTAACCAAATTGACTTATTTTTGCAATATTTGACCTACCTTAGCCTACTTTGACCTACTGGACCTTATTTTGACCAATGTGATCTATTCTTACCACTGTCAAAGGAGCGTTAAATGTCCTTTACAAAGGAAAAAGAGGAACTTGGAGCTCTTCAGTTGATCCAGCTTTATTGTAAGATTGGTGGTACAGAGTGACCATGTAAGATGGTACAGCATGATCACTCACCAAGCTTATCCAGCCAAGCCTATGCCTTAGTATAGGGTGATGTAGCCTCTAGGTCTGGGAGCAGACTAACATGTCCCAAGCCAGTCCTGTATTCATATATATAGGAGCAGCTTGGGGTAGGCATGACGTCATCCTTGAGGGAAGCATGACGTCATGCTCAGGGACAGGCAAGACCCTGCCTGCATTGCATCAGCTCCTGTGGGAGGAGCAGCTCGGCCCCTGATTGGCTAGGAATGGAGGTGGGTGTGAGCACACTCCCACCCTGTACCTAGGGTTAGTGGGGGTCGAGGTCATGACCCCTAGCCAGGATCCTGAGGTGAATCTGAGGTCACTGGCCAGGGAAGGTAGAGCCAGATCCAAGGTCTTGGTTTGAGTAGGCTTGTAGGCAGGTCTGTGGATAAGCCTAGCGGTGAAAAAGTAAATATGTATCGAATAATTGTAATACCCAGAATCGTCCATTGACATATCCCCACACTCCCACTCATCTCCGCTATGAGTGCAGGGAAAATATAGGTTTACAGGAGTAAGGATTCAGGGTTTACTAAATTCATGTTTACAGAAAAGGATGTATTTGTGCAATCTTGATCAGTATAAAGGCAATTGCCACAGGATTCTCATTGTAATAGGTCCTTAAAGGTTATGAGTAAATTGAGGGTGAAATGAAAGAAACTTTTAAGGAGTAGTGACCTAATCAAGGGATTAAATTATACCTTTAACTGGTTTGTATTGAAATATTTGCGAAAGGTGGCTTGACTTGGGGCTGATCAAGGAGACACACTGAACACTAGCTTGTTTAAACATGCAAATTATATGTCGACTAAATTGACTAAAACCCATAAATACAACACATGGTGGGTTTGAAAAGGGTATGACATTTAAGAAACGGCCTAGAGGGTAGGTTTCAAGGCTGCCTTGATGCTATATGAGGGATTTTTCCAGAGTCCTGTCATAAAGAGAGGGCTCAAGAAAAAAAAAAGTACAAGTACAGGATAACGACTAACACACTCCCAACCCTAGCTCAGTGGATACCTGAAACATTTCTTTTGTATGTTTAAATCTAATGTCTGAGCCAGGCCTGAGAAGTTGAGTAATTTCTGTTATAATGATGGAAGTGAGTGAGGATATCCCCACACAAGCACTCAGCTCCGTATGAGTGACAGGTGCATGCATACCCTGTAAGGACAGGGAGTGTTTGATGCCAGACTTCCAATATTCCATCACTACCTGTTCAACAACCATGCGCATTTAAACCAACAAAAATTTTGTTTTTCATTGCTATGAGTATTATCAAGGTTTGTTTTAAGATTCGAGAAATCACTATACGTGGGGGCATGGGGCCAACAGGGAAGTTGTTGGGGGGGGGGGGGTGGATTAGGGACAGACAAGGTCTGCATGGGGGCTCTGGTGATATGTGGGCATACTTCCGTGTATTTGGTTTGTGAGTGCTGGAGAAAGTCTGTTAGAACACTGCAGTGCCTTGGCTTTCTAATTTATGTCACTCAGACTGTTTTGTTGCTGCTTGGCTGCAATCTTTGGTACACAATACTGCCGTTTAGAAAAAGGTGAACTAGCTGCAATGTGCATCCAGGTTCCCTTCCTTCAGGGAGTATGTGCAGCGTGTCTGATTTGTGTTGACATGGTATTGGCTTTGTTGCCATTATATGCCTTAGTCATGGAGCAAAACTCTTACCAATCACAGCCCTGTGTCTGTTAGGGGGGGGGGTGAAAGGGGGTCATGAATGACTTAATCTGTTAAGCCTTTCAGTGATAGTGATCTCGCAACTTATGCTATTTTTCAAGAGTTGAAAAAGTATCTTTGGTTGTATTAATTTTGAATAATGAGAAGTCAAGTTGGAAAGCACTTTGTGGTTGAACATGGCTATAGGAATCAAAAACATGTATTTTGGGCGTGATCATTGAGGTATTTGCCCTTTTCAGTGGAGGTGAATTACACTCTTATTTAAAACTTTTGCTTTTCTTTACCAATGATTGGTTATACGGCTAGGACTGGAAGGAGGGTTTCATATACAATGTGGTATGCCAAAGGTTTCCTGCCAATAACTTCAGTGAAAATTAATAGGACTGGACAATCAAGCAAAGTATGATTAAAATGAGAGAGCACTAATGCACCTGATGTTTTGTGTAATAATGCACGGAAAGGTTATTTAAATATGTGGATCTATACGCATACCGACCTCAGCATATGCACAATATATGTGCACATCTGCATGCGTACACAACACACATTAACATATTGCTATTTGGAACCGTCTATTCAACTCCTATACTGCACAGACATAATACATAGTACTAAATATATGAAGTACAGGGGCCGAAAGGGTCAAGGTCAAAAGGTATCATGTATATTGAGCTCTTTGATGCACAAAAATAATTTGATTAAACACTGAGGGGAATCGGCTTGTTACATCAATGTGATCAAAATTCCACTTTCTATTTTCTAAACTAAACTAATATATTCCTGGAGTGTCTTCTTTGAGGCAGGCAAACCAGAAATAGTACAGTAAACAGATCAAAAACTAAAAATATGCATGCATTTTCTATCTAAGTTGAAAATTCCTTAATTATGGGAAATACTGGTTACAATACAGTTCAGAAGGTTAAGGATTTTAAAAATATTCTGCTATTGTAGAAGAAAAGCCTGTACAATAAAGATTAGACTTTCAGTCCTTGCAGTGGACTGGTTTCTGCAGCTCCATTCGGCGATAGGGTTTGTGGTGGCAAGCCACGTCGCTGTTGTGATGTGCCCTGATGAAGATGGGAAGATGGAGCCCTTAAACGTGATTGAAACGGGGTCAGCTGTTGCTGTCTGCTTCATGTCTGCATCTTTGAGTAAGGTTTGTCTAACAAAAAAAATAGACTTCCGGTGGCTTGCGCTCAGCTGGTTTCTGCAGCTCCATTCGGCGACAGGGTTTGTGGTGGCAAGCCACGTTGCTGTTGTGGTGTGCCCTGGTGAAGATGGGAAGATGGAGCCCTTAAACGTAGTTGAATGGTAGTCAGGTACTGCGATTATCTTCACATCTGCTTCTTTAAGTAAGGTCTGTCTCTACAATCACTTAATTTTGATGATGGTGGATACATTGGGAAAAAGCGGTCATATGAACGAGTCTGAGGATTAGCAGGCATTGTTAGAGGCAATACAGGAAGTCACAAAAATAAGTAGACACAATCAAAACTTTGGGTCACACTTTGGTTACATTACATGTATCACTCAGGATGATCCCAGTACATCAACTCAATATTCCCAGTGATCTCCTTAGTACTCCGTGAAACGGGGTGTTGAGTGTGTTGGGGTAGTGGTTGGGGGATTGGGTGGCATTTGGTTCATTTTCATAATAGGATGGGGTATTAATCGTGAATTGATAAGGAGGTCAGACTGTGAGTAAGTGGTTAACCGGGGCCAGGCATGTCTTAGTGCAAGGTGGGGCTATAATCAGGTGGTGCTGTTAATGTGCCCAGAAAAAGCAAAGGTCATCTACCTGGCTTACTTCAGAAAAGGGTGGAGCATTTTTCATCTCATCTTTTTACGACACTCTAGCGCTCACACTAACCTAACGGCAGGCTAGTCGATATGTGGCATGCCAACTTTTAAGAGTTTCCAGCCTGAGTCAAAGTGCAGAAAAAGGGTCATTTTGGCACCTCATGGGAAAGCTGTCTTTTTAAGACATTGCTCTGACATTCAGTGGAAAGTGGTTACTCACATTGATTCCCAACTATTCGTTTAAAACTATCCATCCCCACACAAATGTGGAAATGGTTAGAAAAAAAAACAACAAGGAACTGGATATTGACAAAAAAGGAAAAATATTGTGATGATTTGGCCTAAATTTCTTTGGGGGGGGGGGAATGAAGGGGTAAAATTATAGTCATGTAAATATCCATCCCCACACAAGCTTGGAAATTTTCCAAGATGAGTGGATTGAAGTTGTTAAAGGAAAACAATTGAGAAAAAGGGGGTTGAAGGGGGTTATAGGGAAGGGATGTAATCATGAAATGTCCATCCCCACACAAATGTGGAAATAGATAAGAAATTGGATACCATCTAAAGGGGAAATATTGTTGATGTATGGGTCGACTGATCTTGGGGTGTGAATTAAGGAGAATGTCCATCCCCACACAAATGTGGAAATAGATAAGAAATTGGATATTGTCTAAAAGGGGAAATATTGTTGATGTATGGGTCGACTGATCTTGGGGTGTGAATTAAGGAGAATATCTATCCCCACACAAGCCTTGAAATATTTCACGATAGACAAAAAGGATAATCTATGGGAGAAGGAGGAAAGTGGATTTGTAAGTGTGGTGTGAGTGAATTTGTGGTTACTTAAGATGATAACTGACCTCAGGTTGGGTGGAGTGGGGGGAGGGTGGGGTTTTATAGAGAAAATAAGTAAATAAATAAATAAATAAATAAATACATGAACAAAGGAATAAAAGGTTTTAGCTTTTAGCTAACAATGGATAAGTGCTAGGGCTGGAAAGGGGGAGATAGATACTCATATATGTATGGTCCACGGGTGGATTCCAAAATACCTTGTTGATGAAAACTTTTGGTGCCTTGCGGTCACCAGGTTGGATTGCCAGTTTTCTGCCTGGAGTCAATTCTCTACGGGTCTTAGGAGTCGGCTTGGAGCACTAATTTGTGCAGTTCTCTGCCTGTCTTAGGAGATTCAATTCTCAGCAGGTCTTAGGAGTCGGTTTTGGAGCACTAACTTGTGCTTAACAATTTGGTTTCTTAACCTAGATCATCACTCGCTAATTGGAAATCAAATATTGGTGTTCCATAATAATGAGTTTATCTCTTGATAAACCAACCTAAAGGAGGTAGGTGATTGGGTCCACACACAATGGAAGATTAGCAGGCACAACATTGGACAGTGAAGAGTGAAGATCATTCAACTTTTTCTAGATACTCTGAGCTCACACTACCATTGGTTTATTGAGGAGTCTGGGCAGTATGACAATAAACTTTGCCATTACCAAATGCAAGAACGACTGATGGTCTATGTACTAGAGTGGACACTTAAGACAGGCCTACCTGGGCTGGCTGCATGCCCTGTTCGCCATGGTTAACTTCAATCAGGCACTTGCTCTCAGAAAAACAGGAAGTGGTTGGATGTGGTGTATTATTGAGAATGGATAAGATTGGGGTGGGTCAAGGCTTATAAACCTGGTCGTGAGGGAAGCTAACCCTCAGTTGCAGATCTCCCATGTAGGTATGTCTTGCCCTTAAAAGGCTAGGCCTTATCTTATTGGATATATGCAGTGGGGGCTGGCCTGCCCCGTATGCAAATTTCGGTGGCCTTCGGCCAAGGCCTGGTATGTATTGATTAAAAATTGGAATTTTTAGGTCAAGAAGGTTGGTAGATGCAGGTCAGGGTTATGATTGAATTCTGACCAGGTGGGTTGCCTGCTTTGTGGAAGCTTGGCGTGAAATTGGGGCTGTGGTTGATTACAGCCAATCAATATGGTATTCCACCTGCATTACTGGATCTGAGAAAAACAGAGGTGCAAACATGGTTGGAGCATGGGAGACAGGGACTCCTACAGTAGGCGTGTCGGTGGCAAGAATACCGAATTTAACAGGAGTCCTGACAAGCCATCAAGCCGGTGCAAGAATATATAAAATAAAAATTTTATATATATACCCTAGAATACGCTGCTGCCTTGGGTAATATTTGTGGCGTATCTAACCTATAATGTGGTTGCAAAAACATCCATGGATGTGGAGATATCACTTTTATAACTTATTCAAAATGGTTTGAGAGAACAAAAGGTGACCTTTGTAGGTCTGCGGATTGTTTAGAGAGTATCGGTTGATTGATGAAATGTGTGATCATTGGTGATGGGTAAACTGGGGTGGTTGCCTAGCGGCCTCTAGACACGGCGATTGGTTTTTAGATATAAGGTCCGTGTCGAGAGCTGTGCTGATTAAATAGTCCCATGTTTCCCTGGGTCTTATCTATAGGAATTCTGTTGATTGTGTTAAGGGGTAACTGGGTGATACTCTATTGGGGCTATTGTGAGTGTGATGCATTATATGCTGTTTAAGTAGAGGATAGCGTCCCCATACGTGTAGGGTTATGGAGGTTATTGGTATAAGAATAATTAACAGGATTTAGAGCCTAGGGGGTCTAATATAAATGATTCCGGAAGGGTTGGGAAGAGGCCAGCAAGTGTTAGGGGAGTTTTAATTTGGTGATTTCAAAAAGGATTTAGAGTCTGGTGGCTTTCAATTGAGTTATAAAATTTGAAGCCTGGAGGTAAATTTTAAGAAATAGGGTTAAATTACCGTAAGTGAGGTTGGGCAAAACAGTGGTTGGCTTGTTGTGATTGTATAGTTTGTGTAAGATTGCCTGTTTGGATGGTAAGGTGATTTGATATAAAGGTTTGAAGTGTTCTTGGCTGTGTGTGAGAGTTTCATGATGGATAAATCCAAGTGTGGATAATGATTGTTGAGGTTCTAGGCTATAGTAATGGTGTAGCACTGAGTAGGGACTGGATGAAGTTTAGTAGGGTGGGGGGGGGGGAGTAGTGCTATGCATGAAACCTGGTGGTCAGCTGTGTTAAGAACAGCTGGTAGGGTGGGTCTATGGGTGGGGGGAGGGAGGGGTGGAGGTAGAATGACCACATGTGGTGTAGGCTGGGGTAGGGATATTTTGAAAACACAGCAGGGATTTCACAATGAATCCAGCGTCTATAGAACATGTTGGAGCTTGATTAGTGTGGTACAATGAACTTTCATTGAATTTAGATTGTAAAAGTCTTTGGGATAAATGAATTTAATTTTGAGTGGTTATGGGCTAAAGTTGCCGTAAGAATGGCCTAAATATACTCTAATTAATTGCTCAAATTCGATTAAAGGTTAGAATAAGATTTACCATCACTTTAATTTGTGAATTGCCGTGATAAAGGTCTTAAGTATTTGGGTTTGATTTAGTTCAATAAGAGGCTATGGTTATCGTTGGTAAAGCCTAAATATGATATGTTACATGCCGCTATGACGTTTTCTGATTTGCCATGGTGCTGTATTCCAAATTACCATTAAAAATAGGTACAACTTTCTGGCTATATGAGTTCCTGATTAGAAGGAAGGGGAGTATCCACAGTAGTGGTTTATTAAATATAAGGGACCGAATACAGACTATTGGGGGCGGCAGGTGTGTGTGTATGTCCACCTTCTGGAGGAGCAGGAGGGTTGGGGTTATCCTGAGGTCAGACACACGACCAGGGAGGGGGTGGGGGGGGGGTCTGACCACAGTGGTGTAGGCTTTTGGGCAAAACAGAGTAGCGGTTTGTCTATGTATTCAGCTACTGGGAGGCATAATGACTGGGCTTAATTAAGTTCTGTAATTGTCGTGAAATTGGGCCTAAAATATTCCACTTAGAATGATGGGCTTATAGCTATTCTATGGGAAGAGTGAAAGATACTGTGATTTCCTTCAAAGTATTGTCGTCAGGACGGGTCTAAAGGGTGTGGTTCTAGTTATATTTGGTTGAGGGAATGTAACTGTCATTGGAATAGGCAAACATGTACTTTAAAGGTAGTTGTTGATATACTCTGAGAGTGGGAAACTAGGTGTTGTGATTTTAGACTGTAAATGAGATTTGTGATGTAAAAGGGGCTAAGAGATATGCTAGTGTAGTAGAATTCCTGGAGAGTAGGGCTGAACATTCTAATCGTAAATGGATTGAATTTTGAGTAGCCCTTGGGATATATGTAGTGAGAAATACAGCATGAAACACTGTTGTGAAAGAAATAGGGTACCATATGTTTCTATGACATTCTCTAATGTTGGATACTGTATGTTTCCAAATTACCATTAGAAATGAGGTAGAATTTGGGTGGCATTATGATCATATGGGCACTGACAAAAGGGTATGCCCATAGTAGTGGTTTACTAATGGGGTATATTCTACATGTATAGGGGGCTATGATTTCTGTAAAAAGTCTGGAAATAGGTCTAAGATGTTTATGTTTTATTTAGATTGATACATGATGGCTGTTGTTGGAGAATGGGCTTAAAATGTTTGGGTTTATTGAGGCTATTAGCTTGTCATGTGAAAAAGGTCTGGGTGACGTTTTTCTTTTCGGCCACACTGATTTGTTTCCAAATTACCATTATCTTAGGTAGAATTTGGCTGTTATTACGACTATGTGGTCCCTGATAGAGGGGTATATCCACAATAGTGGTTTAGTGGGGTATATTCTACATAGGGGGCTGGACATACAGGCTATAGGGGAAATAGTAAGGTGTGTCTACCTGGAGTCAGTGAGTTGCTAATATGGGATATACTCTACATAGGGACTGGGCATATTAAAAGGGGTATATATCACATAGGACAGATCACTGAGTATTGTATCAGTCAATATGAGAGATCCCGCATGACAAAAGTAACCGTGACCAGAACTTGTTCTGCAATTATGTCAATATATCAATGTGAACCTCCTACCTGTTGCTGGTGCCAATCATCAGGTGGATATAAGTGTATGTATCCTTTTGGATAGGATTGCATCCTCCTGTACTCAGCTGTGTTGTAGGTGGTATGTATAGAGTTCATAGCACTAGGTGTGCTGTATGGTACCATGCTGGATGTAAGGTGGAGGCCAGTAGGAGCCGGAGCTGGAGGAGTAGACCCTGTCCTGCTATGGAGGTAGTAGCAGCATACACTGGAGGAACCTGTACTGAGCAGGGGTAGTACCTCAGTGGAGGCAGATGGTGTACCTATAGGCTGTGACTTGCTGGAGGATCCTGAAGCTGGTCTGTTTGTAGAGTACTCACTTATTGTTCTTGGTTTTGTGGGAGGGTATAGGGTGGGATCTTCCACTATTACCCGGGTTCTCCACCAATGTCAAAGGAGCGTTAAATGTCCTTTACAAAGGAAAAAGAGGAACTTGGAGCTCTTCAGTTGATCCAGCTTTATTGTAAGATTGGTGGTACAGAGTGACCATGTAAGATGGTACAGCATGATCACTCACCAAGCTTATCCAGCCAAGCCTATGCCTTAGTATAGGGTGATGTAGCCTCTAGGTCTGGGAGCAGACTAACATGTCCCAAGCCAGTCCTGTATTCATATATATAGGAGCAGCTTGGGGTAGGCATGACGTCATCCTTGAGGGAAGCATGACGTCATGCTCAGGGACAGGCAAGACCCTGCCTGCATTGCATCAGCTCCTGTGGGAGGAGCAGCTCGGCCCCTGATTGGCTAGGAATGGAGGTGGGTGTGAGCACACTCCCACCCTGTACCTAGGGTTAGTGGGGGTCGAGGTCATGACCCCTAGCCAGGATCCTGAGGTGAATCTGAGGTCACTGGCCAGGGAAGGTAGAGCCAGATCCAAGGTCTTGGTTTGAGTAGGCTTGTAGGCAGGTCTGTGGATAAGCCTAGCGGTGAAAAAGTAAATATGTATCGAATAATTGTAATACCCAGAATCGTCCATTGACACCACCGTTGACCTAATTTGATAGAATTTGACCTGATTGACCCATTTTCAACCAATTTGACATAATTTATCCTAGTCTGACCTAATTTCATTCAATTTTACCTACTTGGAACCAATTTGACCTATTTCGACAAATTTTAACTATCTTGACTGCTTATGACCTAGTTTCACGCAACTTTCCCAATTTGCCCATTTTTGACTTATATGACCTTTTTCATCCAGAATTTATCCAGATCACTCTTTTGCTACTAGGAATGGGAACCGGTAGCTACTCTATATTGGAACCAGCAGCTACTGGATATGGGAACAAGTAGCTACTGTATGGGAACCAACAGCTACTGTTTTCAGAACTAGCAGTTACCTGATGTGGGAACCAGCAGGCACTCTATTTGAGAACCAGCAGGTAGTGAGTGCAGGAACCAGCACCTAATGGATGTGGGAACCACTACCAGTTACTCTATGTGAAAGCCAGCAGGTATTGGGTACAAGAACCAGCAAGGGTGTGGGATCCAGCAACTACTTGGGTTAGGAACCAGTTTATATGGGAACCAGCAGCTACCTGATGTGGGAAGCAGTAGCTACTGTATGTGGGAACCAGCATGTACTGGGTACAGGAAACAGCAACTAATGTGTATGGGACTACCAAGTGCTGGGTGTGAAAGTCAACTCTATGCTCCAACTTCAATTTGACCCTTGTGGGCCACTGTACCCACCTCCTTCTGTGTCCACACCCACCTCCCTCTATGTCCACACCCATTTTCCTCTGTGTCTACATCCACCTCCCTCTGTATCCACACCCATCTCCCTCTGTGTCCACACCTGCCCTCCCTCTATCTTCCTACCCATCCCCACTATGTCCACACCCAAAACTCTCTGTGTCCACACCCACCTCCCTCTGTGTCCACTCTCATGTCCCTCTATGTTCACACCCACCTCCCTCTATGTCCACATCCACCTCCTTCTATGTCCACACCCACTTACCTCTTTGTCCACACCCACTTACCTCTTTGTCCACACCCACTTACCTTTTTGTCCACACCCACTCACCTCTATGTCCACACCCACCTCCCTCCATTTCCACACCCACCTCCCTCTGTGTCCACACCACCTCACTCTTTCTCCAGTCTCACCTCCCTCTATGCCCAACCTCACATCCCTCTTTGTTCACACTCACATCCCTTTGTGTCCACTCTCATCTCCCTCTATGTCCACATCCATTTGCCTCTTTGTCCACACCCACCTCCCTCTGTGTCCACATCCACCTTCCTCTATGTCAGCACCCACCTCACTCTGTGTTCACACCCACCTCCCCTATGTCCATGGCCACCTCTCTCATTATCCACACCCACCTCCTTCTATGTCAACACTCAATTCCCTCTTTGTTCACACCCACCTCCCTCTGTGTTAACACCCACCTCCCTCTGGGTCCACACCCACCTCCCTCTATGTCCACACTCGCCCTCCCTTTGGGTCTACCCAAATCCCTCTATGTCCACATCCAAATCCCTTTCTATCCACACCCACCTCCCTCCGTGTCCACACCCACCTCCCTCTATCTTCCTACACATCCCCATTATGTCCACAACCACCTCCCTCAGTGTCCACACCCACCTCCCCCTGTGTCCACTCTCACCTCCCTCTATGTCCACACCCACCTCCCTCTATGTCCACACCTACCTCCTTCTGTTTGGTTTGGCATAACCTAGTGAGTAATGGATATACCATTTGTCTTTATAGGTGCATGAAGTTGGACCAATGAAGACCTGGAGGCAACATCCTACTAAGTGGTTCAAGAGGACAACACGTTCTACTCCATATGATTTTTTTTCAAAATTTTCAAAGGTTCTCTAAAATTGTTATTTGACATGTATGCACATATTTGCCAATGATTTTTTCTGATATCCCAAGCAGGAAATGAACATTTCTAACACCCACCAGTGAAAACCCAGCAAAGAATAATTGCTTTTCAGTGACCATGATCACTGAATGGTTGATAGTATGGAGAAACAATGAATTTCTACAACATGTTTGTCAAAGTCCTAGATTTCTTTTTGGTTTTTGTGGCCCATAGCCTTTAACCATTACAGCTATGTAATAATGCTATCCGTAGTATCAAGCACATCTAACAAACTGTGAACAGGTCAGCTTGACTCGTACACCTGGCCTTCAGAACTGGTCATGTGACCATAGCACTGAGACACACACAGAGGACCTGCCCTCCCCCCACTTGGCCCTTCATAGGATGTGTTACAGTTACTGATTGTTAATATTTATGGGTCTTTTCGGGCAAACAAACCAATGCATTAAGTTGACCTTTGGGTAAGATGACTAGGATGCACTTACCTGAAAACTATACACACATTGCAATTAGATCTTAATCTCTTGTTGTACATGTTAAATCATGTAATTTACATACCAATCATAGGAGCATTCCATATAGTCATCTAACAATATCCTATCTAATATATTGAGGAGCTTCTACTCATGGTGTAGTCACCTAACCATGTGTTGCCAATGTCTGCCTGCAGCTAACCACCCTGTGACATCACAGAGGCCTAACTGTAACACACCCTAATGGTCCAGACTTTGACAGCTCTCATACCCCCTCCTCCACAGTAGGGCCGCACACACCTCTTAACCCTTCAAGGGCCTCTGATGCATTAATGCATCATGTCCATTGGACATCATGATGCCCCAATGTATGAAGTGCATATTAGGAGTACAAAGTGACATGGCTTTGGTTAACTGGAGTCTTAGAATGGAAAACAAGCAAGTCATTCCCATATTAGGAGCCCAGTCACATAGTATTGTTATATTTGGAGCAGTTACTGCTACAAATACACATGTTGCAGACTGGTAATACCTACACAGCCATTGTTCTGTTTACTGGTGTATATTTTTACACATCCCAGGTCACTTCAGGTACATACAGAGTGATTGGTGGTTTTGGGTTTTAGGTATTTAACACAAGGTGATCCTGGATAGTCATTGGTAGGTGTCACACACTGCTATTTTACAGGCTGGGTTTATATGTATACATGTTTATTTTAGTAATTGTTCATGTGGGTTAGATTTTTAGCACAAGGTGATCCTGGACAGTCAGCAGTACTGGGGTAGGCATCGCACACTGCTATGTACAGGCTGGTTCTATATTTTAGTGGTTGGTAAGGTGGGATTAGAGTCTGCATGCTCTCCAACACTTAATTGGAGCATTATGCCGACCCTTTTGCAGTGTGTGTATCAACTCATATGGTCGTCATGATGCATGAATGTAGCATCATGATGACCGATGGGCATGATGCATTAATGCATTAGTGGTCCTTCAAGGGATGTAATTGTTGGTGAGTTGGGATGTAGTGGTTCAGGTTGGTGAGTTGATGCATTTGATGCATGGCCATCAAAATTTATATGATGCCAAACTATAGTCCATCCCTGATTACTTGTCACTTGTACATATAATAACTGCAACCTGTAGTCCATACTTAACACATGTAAACAGATTCATTTCCCTTGGACTATGGGCAGAAGGAGGGGTCAGCTAGTGCTGGAGGAATGGATAGGCTTGTAGCTTACTGCCGGTGGGGGACCCATTCATATTTTTGAGATACAGAACCTTTAATATTATATAGGATTATGCAGTAATTTGTCATATTATTCCCCATATTCATATCCAAAAGTTGACAGATTTTTTCATAACTTCCTGAGCACTTAGATTATAAGCATATCTTTGTAATGAATGAAGTATCAACATATAGTCCAAGTGGTAACACATTTGACTCTATATCAAGAGATCTTGGGTTCTATTTTATGCCAGGGAATGTAAGAACATCTGTGAGCCTGCAAGCAGAAATGAGGGTTCCTGCAGGATTTAGTACCTGTTTTAGCCACCAGGGGGCACTACTATGGGCTAGAATAGGAAAAATATGCCTAAAACTGCTATAGGCTACTTTTTTATGGACAATCCTATGATTTTTTTTTATAAAACATTCTATTTTTGGGGGAAAGGGTCCATATTTGGCATTAAATGTTTTTGGGCCAAAATAGGCATTTTTGTTGATTTCTGTTGCCATGGAAACATTATTTTCATTCTAAATAAGAAAATCGATGATCCCATTTGAAGGTACATTTCATAAGGTCCACTATGGTGTAAACAGAATGAAAATACCATTTCTACATCAAAAGTTATGGGCAAAAGAATGAAAATTTATGCTTATTTAGCTAATTAGCATAAATTATGCTAATTACAGATGTATCTCATGACCAATGGGACTTATGGCTTGTTGACATTCACAAAATGGTCATACCTACCCATATTTAGCAAGCCATTCCTCCAAAACTAACAGGAGTATCTTCTCATGCAATATATCACTGTAAAGCTAGTGATCTGAAATTTAAAGTTGACTTCTAGCATGGAGCACCCTTTCTCCTTGCCTCTACACATCTATACAAATATTTTGGGAACATTTCGATTTTCTTTTTTTTTAATTTGGCTACCATAAAACGTTTTTTAATGTTTGTCAACATTTTTTTATCATCCAATTGATGTTTCTGGGACAAACCCCCTCTCTATCAAACGGTTTTGACTAACCCTGTTATTAAGCTATACTATCATAGAAAGTGTTTGTCGGAAATATAGACAGATTGCAACCCCTCTTTTCCCTCTCCTGCAAAACTTGAAATATGCAGATACAACCTTGTTGCACTGAGGCAACGACATATGGATGAAAATCAATATGAAAAGCAAATGCTGTCATTCACTGTTAGTATCAAAGACACACAAAAACAATCTATTATCCAATAATTTGTAATACACTAATGAGGTTTATTATATAGAAGTCATTATACCCAATTTACAAATTGATATTCATGTAGTAGATTAATTTGTTATCATTCCATAATAAAACTGATTTAAACTAAAACTTTCCCAAAAATATTATTTAGATGACTTGTTTTAAGATAAGTGGAATTTTTATCAGTGGTCTCATGCATTGGTCATTTGAATTTGTGTAGAAAAGTAATTTTTGTTTAATTTAAATTTATTTTGAATACTTTGCAAATTTTGAGGGGCCCAGATAAACTTCCTTTATAATTGAGGCTGGTGCCCCTTTTCCTATGCCCCTGATTCATGTTCCACTTGAAATAACTACTACCCACACATTCACTTTAACTCACGGGCATGTACTTTTGTTTTCTTTATGCAGGTAGTCAATTGCAACACAGGAGCTTGATGAAATCTGCTAGATAGCACATATTAAGAGAGGTACTCCAGAGAAGAGGGCTGGCTGAAAAACAGCACAGTGATGCCACCCATATGATATTTTTATTGCTGTCATAGATGTTCTGTCAGAAATAAGATACATTAAGTATGGCTATTTAGGGAAACCAAACTTTGAGAGGCTTGCATTGTTGATTCCTGGATTCATCATGCCTTTTTTGGTAGATTTGAATAAAAAGATTCAGACATGCAGTCTTGAATTCTAAACAAAGGAAAATGCAGTTACAATACCCTGTCTATAAGGTGCACCCCACATTTAAGGCACACCCAGACCTTTCTAATATGATAAAAGGATATGTAAATGTTTATTCTAATCAATGGATCTTCAAAATTCAAGAACCAATAGCCATCCCAGTGCTTCCTTCACCCACCTTTACCACTGAATGTGGATGGGGGAATATTGCAGAGACTTTGGGGGAAAATTTACTCCCAGAGAGAAAAAGTACTCCCAGTTTTGCTGCATCTAGAAGATGCACCAAAGGGCAATTCTTGCATATAAGACATGCCATATACATGGTGTATTACAGTATAATATTATGCAAAGGCATTTTATGCTATGTTCCTGCCCCCTGGTGGCCAAGACTAGAACTTCAAATCCTCTATGTAAGAATGTATGGTAGTAATAGCAGTGTAGATGTAAGGGTAAATGGTTTTCCATGTTAAAAATCAATCATCAAATTGAGATCACACCTTTCAGTGTTATATTGCATAAGAAAATACTCCTGATAGTTTGAGAGAAATAGCTTGCTAGATATGAACCCATGAGTATTTATAACCATATCCCCAATCTCAATATGTTCTAGCTCTATTTGAAATACATCCATTTATTTCATTATAACTTCTGGTGTAAGAATGGTATGTTCTTTCTGCCTTCACCATAGTAAACCATGGAACTTTCCCACAAATGGGTTCCTTGATTTTCTTTTGCTCCTTTGTGCTCCCTTGTGCTCCCTTGTGGCAAAATTAGGAAATAAATCTAGCACGGGCTAGGCACCAATCCTGTTTACCTGTTCAAGACTATATGTGTGATGAAAAACCTGAATATTTTCATTGCGGTGGAGCTTACTCTATTCAATATGCTGATGCTGTTTTTTTTAAGGTAGATGGCTCTAATGCCAATCATGTTCTCTGTGCAGGTTTCTGCACATGTGTACTTCTCTATGGCTAATGAACGACTATACAAAATCATAGCAGGCCCATGAAGCTGAGGTGAACTCTCAATCTTCTGTGTCTACACCAGGCACACTAACTAGTTAGGCCACAAAGCCAGCTGGCTGTGTGTGGGTTTATGAGCAGTATTTAGCCTGCATGATGTAATTCTATTATTTTCAGGAGATTTTCAATGTGGAAAATCAATTCAAAAGTGCATGGGACCACATGATGGTAATATATTTTCTGGGTACAGAAAGTTGATGAAAATATTCTGGGAAAGTAAGCCAAAAAATTAGCTACTCTTTAATGAGATTCCATGCAAATTATGGCAAAACACTGTATAACCCTATGGTAGATTCATAAATATCTCATAAACTAGCATGGGACCC